>PTEX01000364.1:446512-477747 GCA_003342815.1 Eudromia elegans
AATCTGCCATTTTGCATCGCCTGAAAGTCAGAAAGGATGACTAACTTTTCCTGAATCAGGTTCACAGACTGTTGTCCTAAATGAGTGAATGAAAACAGCTAACTACTTGGGACAGGGCCACTAGTCTGAGTCCTAGGAAATTTTCATTAAGCCAAAGCCTAGACCYGTCTCCTACAGCCAGCAGAGTGCAGTTCAGACTGCTCATGCTTTCTGAATGGATGGCCACATGATGTGCAATAGAAATTAGCAATGTGCTACCTTTGTATTTGCTATGTCCTAGGATGTGAATTTCATGAAGGTGTTCAGGTACATGATCTCAGTGCACTTGAAGCATTAGGCATGTCAGGGTTGCTTAAATGAGCAATAATMATTTAAGCATGGAGTACAAACACAGTTGACGAACTGGAAATAAGAATAATCTATGCAGAAAAAAAAAAAACATTTTCTGCACTTTCACATAAATAATCAAATACTTCAAAAGCACCAAGGGAAACCAGCATCATGTCATCTTGGGTGACCAGAAAATGGAAATATCTAAACAGTGAGTGTTCTATTGCCACACAGCATTCAGTGACCTCTTCTGGTAGGACTGATCTTAACTAAGAGCCTTAGAGCCCTTCTCCCTCTGATACAGTCTCTGATGGTCCTTGGAGGGAGAGAGTTGGCTCTTTTGAGCAAAGATTCTCTGGCTCAGGAAGAATAGGCAGGAAAATGGCCCCAGAGATGGCAGCAGTCGGGTGGGTTAGAGATGCGAGGTGCTGGATTGCTTATTCACTAATTCTTGGTGACCCTTTGCCCCCGGCTGCCTGTCCCGGGGGAGTGCACGTGTGTAAGCAGGAGCGGAGTGAAGTTGTGCTGCCGTGAGGAGTGCAGCGAGGAAGGCCCAGCTCGCGTTGAGCCGGCACCCCAAGCACTCACRGGCCTGCTCCAAGATGGGCCCAGCACGAGCTCAGATTGTTCAGAAATAAACCCTAGCTGACAGTAAGAGCAAAAGATGAAACCTGCTGGGAGTCCCTGGCCACCTGACAGACTCACAGAATAGTTTAGGTTGGAAGGGACCTCAGCAGATCRTCAAGTCCAAGCTCCCTGCTCAGAGCTGCTTATACCGTGTTGCCCAGGACCACATCCAGGCAGCATCCAAGTATCCCAAGGAGACTCCACATCCCCTCTGGGAAACCTGTTCCCGTGCCCTGTCGTGTTCAGATGCAAAGGGCTGTGTTTCAGTCTGTGCCGTTGTCTCTGCTCCTGTCACAGGGCACCGTTGAGTCTGCCCTCGTCCTCTCGCCACCCTCTTTCGGATGCACTACTAGGAGCCCCCCTCCAGCCTTCTCTCCTCTGSGTGGACGCATGGGGCGGGGTATGAGTGCGCCGGCCATGCAGCCTGCCCTGCTGTGCTGGAGGAGCCGGGCTCCCTGAGGAAGCCTGCAAAAGCTTYCTCGGGCTCCGCTGGGCCTCCTGCCCCATGGTGTTGGCTCTCGCTGTCCAGTAGCAAGGGGCACATGAAGAGCAAGGGGCGCTCTTGCCCCTCATGCCCACAGCTGCTTGGGCTGTGTTCAGTGCTGACTTCCACGCAGGCCGGGGAGCGGACGTAGCGGAGGCTGCCAGGCCAGCACAGCAGCGAGGCGCTGCAGAGTGCTGCCTTCCCAAAGCAGCCAGCCAGGCTTTCAGGGCAGCAAGAAGCAGCTGCGGGGACATTAGTTAATGCTACCTGTGGAAGAGCATCGCTTTTCACTCGTCAAAACTTCCTCTCACKTAGGACCATGTTATGTTGGGTGATATTAATAAACTTTACCTCTGGCTGCTGCACAGCCAGAATAGGAATGTTCAAGCCACCTCCTAAGAGATTTGAGCACAGCAGACTACTTCCTAACAGCAGCAGCACRTAGAGTGAAGCCACGCTTAAATTTACATGGTTTGCTTCAAACACATAGGGAAATAAAATATACATTCCTCATCCAGTTATTTTTGGGGTAACTGCGCCCATCCTCGAGCAGTTGCCAATGAGCTCTGCACCTTAGCGTGTGACAGATGTTCTGGCTTTGTGGCCTGCACGCAGCCCAGTGTGGATTTGATCTGTGTGTGTTTGCAGAAAAAGAACACTGCCCAGTTAGATGCGTGTGTTGGGTGGGTGTCAGAGAGGTCCCTCTTTTTCCCAGCGCCTCTGAAGTCCGTTGGAACAGGCYGGTGTGGGGTCTGGCCGGGTGGTGGGAGTGCGGGCACCAGCCTCAGCTGCTTGGGCGCACGGGGGACCTGCCCTGTGCAGGCTGGGGCCAGCGGGGTGCCAAGGCCTGGCCCTCTGAAGGCTGCGCAAACAGTGCGTTTGGCTGCAGCTCTCTGAGGCCAGAAGAAAGGTGCCAGCGGGCAACAGCTCTAAAGTCTTTGTTGCTTTTTCTGCAAAAAGTTGAAATAGCAACTCGGTGATTTTCTGCTTTGCTTATGAAAATGCACCTGGATCTACAGCRTGGCTGACATGGTCTCAGACTGGTAGATGTGCAAGAAAAAAATGAGACAGTGTTGCTCAGTGATAAGGGAGAACCATGGRAGGATGGTGAAGTCCTCCTGCAAGAAAACGTCCCTGAAAGTTATGTTTAATATAGTTCCAGGTTCTGAAGGGCATTATTGAACTTTGGGAGCTGAAGTGCACGGTCTTTCAAGGTTGATTTAACTGCACTGTTACCATCTAGCTGCTTGAAAAACTTGTACTCAGACACCCAAGAAATATCTCTAATTAAATGAATTTTATGAATAAATTTGCACTCAAATATTAGTGAAGTGCTAGGAACACCCTTTCATCCTTGCCCTTGCCCATCACTCTATCRCCTAGGAAGTCCACAGACTCCTTCACACTTGAGCTCCATCCTGGCTGCCGATGACACCAAAGAAGCTGCCGGCAGGAGCAGCGTCGAGGGCTGCTGGGGGCCGTACCCGTGCTCGGCAGCTGGACCCTGTCCCTRGAGAGCAGTGGCAAGGGCACAGGCAGTGAGGGTGGCCCTGGGGACTCTCCTCCTGCATGACACCAGTCTCCTGCGTGTCTCTCTGCTCGAGTGTGGCATATCAAAAGGGAATAACTTTTCATGCCTGTGGGTTTGAGGCTACTTACATTTGGAAGGACTCACTGCGCCCTTCCYGTATTTCTGTTCCAGCCCTATAGTTGTTGGCATCTTCTGGGGATGAGGTCTGTGCCCAGATTATTAAAGCTCTCTAAAATACCAGAATTTTACTAGGTTCTTGAAAGTCAGGAAATTGGGTCTCCAAATTCCTTTAAAAATTTGTTCTTGATCCTTTCTGTTCTTAATTTGCTGTTGCAGCTGATCTGTTAATCTGGTTAATGTAGACCAGTCCTTTAAAAGGGGAAAAAGTGCCTCAAAGCAAAGGGAACAGAGCGAGTGCTGCTGGAACTGCCCCAGGGCTGCTGCAGCACCTACATTCTCTGTGGTCTGTTCACAGAAACAAGTTCTAAGTTAACAGCTCAAAAGGGAAAAACAAGCACATCATGCAGTGGCTACTGGGTCAGTGGGAGTAAAGACTTCTTTTGTTGTTGTTGRGGTTTTTTATGTTGTTGTTTGAGTGTTTAATCTCTCATTTTACTATGCTTAAGTATCATGTTTTTATCCCCAAAAGTGAATGGCCTTATGAAAAATCAACCCGATGTCAGTGCATAGAGCTGCAGTAATTACCGCAGCATTGCACGGTCCCTCCTTCCAAGGAGGAGCTGCCCGGCCGAGGAGCAGCACATGGTGCTTCCAGCCCCAGGCTGCCAGGGCTGCCGAGGCAAGGCGGCTCCTGCCCGCGCCCACGGTCACTCACCTACAGCCTTCAGGGAGGCGTACTTGTTCAGCTCCTTGCCTGGGGGCTGCTGCTCGTAGGGGTTCGTGATCTGCCCCAGGCTGGGGTACGAGTGCTGATGTGCCATCTGGGGCAGGAGCGGGGACGTTGGGATGATGTTGTTCATCTGCGGTGCATCTGCGTTAAAGAAAACGGACGCGCATTAGAAAGAACCCCACACCAGGAGTTAAATCATTATCCAGTACAGATTAGACAGGAGGTGTCATAAGACCTAGTGCAACAGAGCTTTGCCACAGTTTTAACGTACAAACCAAACTCTAAGTTTATTCCAAGGTAATCTCAGTGACGGCAATGGGGTCGTTCCGCTCGGGCAGGTACCTYGCTAGAGCCGTCGCTGCTGGCAGGCTGTGAGCGCACTAGTAACGCCGGGCCGAGCGCGGTTCCTGCAGCACTGGGCACACACGCCCAGGGGCTCTGCTGGTGTCTGCCATCGGGTAAGTTCTTCTGAGTTCACACTTTTTCTCATGTTTTCCCCCTTTTCCCTGATAGCCGGTGTCACAGTTTCATACCTAGACAGCGTTTTCCATCACATGTATCTAAAAGCAGGTGCTAACGACCACTTACGTAGCGCTTCATAGCAGCACCTGCCCCGTATCAGCTGGGTGGTTTATTTGTCCCATTGCAGTAGAGACTGCAGCCCAAAGACTTTTCCTCCTTAGGGTGTATCATAATGTAGTGGTTGTTTGTGACGTTTCCTTCTCGTGTTAAAGGGGTTTGTTCGGAACCGTGTGTGCTCACAGTGCACGTAGCCCCATTCCCGCGTGCACAGCGGGAGCTCCTGGAGAGCCGAGCTGGGGTTTGAGGCATCGGAAGCCGTTGGCAGGCCAAGAGCCTGGTGCTGGCACTGGGAACCCCACAGCAATGGAGCCATGTGCCCGATTTGTGCCAACACGGCAACTGCCCCAGCATCGAGCACGGGATTACGGTCATGTAGAAAGGAAGCTGSGTTGTTAGGGGAGAAAAGGATTATTAGGATGGAGCAAGTGGGCCACCCCCAAGCGCTCACAGGATCTGGCGGGAGCCAAATATCCCTGCAGTTTGCCAGGATTTTAAGGGAATTGAGCCACTTGGCTTTCCAGAGCTCATCATCGACGCTGAGCTCTGCAGAGCCAGGAACGGATTTACTGCTGGCAGGGCAAAGGCAGACGAGGGGGGTTTATTTCCCTGCCCTCCTTCCTCCCCGTGCCCACTGCGGGCTCCAGCCTCTGCTCCCTGGGCTGGGCATGGCAGAAGCGGCAGAAATGGGGCTGGGGAAGAGCAGCGAGGTTCGCCTGGCTGCCCCAGGCCCCCAGTGGGGAGCACGCTGGTAGTAGATACTCCCTAGAGCCAGGGAAGGATTTTCCCTTGGGAAAGTCATGGAGGAGCTTTTCATATTTCAGATTATTTTTTCAACCAAAGGTTGAAGTTGCACATTTTTGAAAACACTGCTCCTACTTTTCCAGGAGAAAAAAATTGTTATGTTTTCAACATGTTATATATATGATTATAAGTTGACTATTTTAAAAAAAAAAAAAAAAAGAAAGAAATGGTATTTTGGATTGAAAACCAGAAAAAAAAAATCTGTTCCAACATTCCCCTAAAATGTTGCAATACATTTTCAATGCTTTGGATAGGTTTATTTAGCAAGGGCAAGTTTGTAAAGTCACCCCGTCCTTTCACAGAAACAGTTGCATCTTCCTGGGTTGCCATTTTCCAATAACAAAACTTCTGCAGAAGCTTCTGTGGGCCCCGGGGCTGCAGTGCCCTGCAGAGCACCCTGAGAAGCTGCCTCCTGGCCGGGCTGGAGCCGGAGAAGCCCTGCGGAGCTGCCGGGCTGGCCTGAGAGCGCGGCTCGGGAGAGCCTCTTCCCCCGGTGCCATATCTGCCCTTTCCCAAACATCCCTGTTTTCCAGGTGCCTCTCCATTGCCGTGCTCCTCTGCGGGGCAGCGCCGGCAGGGACAGGGCTCCTAGCAGGAAGGAGGTGGCAGCGTTTCGAGCAGACGCACTTCAGTGCTCCTCAGATGCCACTAGTGTGAATTTCCCTGGTGGCAACTCTTATACTTCAGGCTGTCAAAACATCATGATTTCAGTGTGATAAAAGTATTGAGAACACCAGCATTTCTGCTGTCAGTGCCAAAGTAGCTTGCAGTGGTGGAAAACTTCCAAAAACGCTGTAAATAAGTTGCAGTTAACCAGAACTGSTTTTTTGTTTGTTTGTTTTGTCTCTCACTTGGACACTTTTATTCAATCACCTCTTTAACAGAAATGCAGGAAGTTACCCTAGAAAAGGTGTGCAGCGTGAGCAGGATAAATGTTGATGCATTTGGCTTCACTGGGCGTTTAGGAAGATGCAGTGAGGTTTGTTCCCCAGCCCCAGATCTTCTTTGACTTTTTTTGGCATTTCTTGATAAAAGCCTCTTCTAAGCTAAGGATTTCAGGTGGATCATTGCACGTTGCCCTCGCTCGGCTGCCCGGCCTGCACGGTGCCCCTCGTTCCCACTCAGGTGCTTGCACCAGGTTCAGTCACCGCATGGAAAACACCACTGAAATTACCAAGGCATTTGGCCCTCGCCCCAAAGTAAGTTAAATAAAAGGCCTTGAACTGTRTTGAAGAAAGGTTCCTGTTTATAAAGAGACTCCCGCTGGACTGGATTCTCGGGATCTAAAGGAAAACCTGTGCTTGATATATTTACCTGTGTCAGTCTGGATCATACTAATTGTTAGTGTGAATACGTGGTACCTACTGAATGTCCCATTGGTTTGCAAGGCTGGTAAACTGTATGTACATTAATTCCTTGTCTGCATGATCATAGAATTAAGCGAATCACTGGGACGTTTATCCTGCTTTCTCCATATATAATTTAATAATGATGGGTAAATTCACCTGTATTTGGATGATGTTTGAGAAATAGCTGTAAATGAGTGAACACTGGAGTAAGATGAAGCTCACACCCACATTGTGGTGGGGTGTCTAAGCTGAACCACGGGTTCATCAGGAGCAGCTTGCAAGGCTTAATACTCAGGAATGGTTTGGCAGTCTTTTCCTTTGGTGCTTTGACATTTTTCCCCCTGAAATTGACTAAATGCCCATTATTTTTTTGGAAACAGGTAATAACCCACTAGATTATTCAAAAGAGTTTGGAATACTATGGGAAAGAGGGTTTCATTTGAAAGAAAGTCCCCCAGGAAAATCCCAACCCATCTTATCACTGCCGTCGCATGCCAGCTTCCGTGCTTGGCATTCCGGAGCAGATTCCCTGTGCTCGGTATTTGCCCATGGCTGCCCAGCCACCGCCAGCGCCTCTGCCATGGTGTTGGAGAGGCCGGGACCGTGCACGGCGCAGAGGGTGAGAGGCTGCGTGTGCTGCAGCTCGCAGCGCGGGCAGGCACACCTGATGGGCACCGGGGATATCTGAAAGACTGCAGTATTCCCAGCCTGGCCTGGCCCGGCCTGGCCTGGGGAGAACCTGGAGATGGCTACGCAGAAGCTAGACATCTGCTAGGCAGAAGATGAGAGGCACTGAGGAGAAAGAAAACAACAACAAGAAAACAAAYAAGGAGGTCCTCACATKYTGAAGATGCTTTTGACTTTTTTCCCATTAAGAATGCAGGAAAAGCTTGTGGGAGGCAAATGGAGCKGGAAATAAGAACTGGAGGGAAGAATCCSTTTCTAGCCAGAGCAGCGGGTTGGTCACCCCCCCAGTCCCACTCGCTGGTGAAGGCTTTACCTCCTTCCTTCCGTCCTTCCTTCCACTGCTGATTGCCTCATCCCGCAGCTCAGCCCGGGCCGCGGGCCCTGCACGCCGKTGTCGGAGCTCACGGCCGGGCGCGCTCTCCCAGCGGAAGGGCTTCGGGGCCGTCTGYTCCCCTTCCACCCGCGAGCATGAGCGGCTGGAGCGCGGCCGTGACAGCGGCGCAGGCACCAGCTGCTGCCACCCCTCACCATGRGCTCCCGTCCCGCTGGAGCTGGAGCCAGAAATCCAGGAATTAGTAGCAAGCAGCTACTGCCCTAAATARGAAGCCAGTGCAGGAAGAGCTGACACACTGTGGTCACAGCTAGGAATGTGGAGAGAGAAAGCAGAAATGCAAACACCTTTTTTTTTCTTTTCTTTTTTTTACTTTTTTTGGCACAGCTTATAGAATTTGTTGGGCTGGTCACCTGGGTTGCTTATTTTTGTCAAGAAATTTGTTCACTGTGAGCCACTGGCCTGGCCTGAACCTCCCTAGCGCTCAGCCACCATCCTCCTCCTCCTCTTCTCCAAGGGAGACTGCAGCCTGTTCCGCAGAGCAGCCGCGGGATTCATTCCTTCCCGTAGCAGGGAAGTCACGGAGACAAGGAAAGCGGAAAAAATACGGACGCACCAAAGAGAATCTCTTAGCAAATGAGCACTTGCAGGCATAGGGAGAAGAGCGAACCCGATGGGCAGCGCAGCAGCGAAACAGGGGAGTGGGGGGGACGGGCAGCAAAGCGGAACGGGGCTTTGCTGTAAAAGCCACCTGCAGACACACGTACAAAAGAGAGGAGAACAAGACAGACAAAAGGAGACGGGGAAGTGAAGGGGAGAGAAGAGGCAAATCAGGGAGAAATGTAATAATAGCTGAGCATTTGGAGATACTCAAGAGAGAAAGATATGCCCTGAACTAACTCAAACTGAAAATAACAGCTGTGAAAACAGAGTAGAGCTGAGGGACTAGAGACCACCACCAGGAGCCTRCTCCCCTCTCCGTAACTGCATGCCACCAGCGAGCGCGTGGGTCCCTTTGGGCTCGCGTGCATTACATGGAATTAGAAGCCCAGCTTGCACGGTTCTGCCAAACCATATTGACAGCCCTACGGGCTCGCCTGACGGAAGCTGCTTGTGCTGTTGCTGCAGAAGCCTAGACACAGCAAAAGCAAGATGGAAGGAACCACAGCAGCTTATCCCRGGAAACCTATTCCTTTCAGACCAGCTCCTTTCTGGGCAATGTCTCCTGGTCTCCCTTCACGGGACTGATCCTCCTGGTGGGGTGGAACTCAAGCCCTGCAGCCTCTATACTGTGTATTTCCCYGAGGTTTTGCAAGTGTGGTGCTGCTGTTGCCAAACCAGTGTCCCCAAACCAGCAGCCTTCATATATCCTTCTAAAATTGTGTTTGTATTAACTATTTTAAACCTGGATGCTTTTCTTCTCCAACAGGCATGAAATGGTATTTCAGCTCTTGGTAAATTAGTAGCACTCCACAGCAACGTTTTCTGTAGTAAAAGTGCTTAGTTGAAGAGTATTCCCTCCTATCAAATCTTAAATCCTTTACTTTGCAATTTAACTGATTTTATGCTTTAGCAAGAACAGATGCTTCTAATCTAGATTTTCTGCCATTCATTATTTTATATGCGTTTTATTTCTACTTCTCAAATACTTCTCTCCTTTCAGAAGTAAATAATTTCACTCCTTTTAAACTCAGTTGTTCTGAGAGTTAAGGCTATCATGTTTGGACCAACTGTAGCCCAGCAGTGTGGCTTTTGAGATGAGGTTCAGCCCTCACTTTTCCGGATGGAGTTGTGGTATTCTGTGTACAGTAGCTTCAGTAAGTCACCCCTGTGAGTGTCTGCCCTTATGATATGCAGCCTTTTTTGTGCTCTTGTCAGTAGTGTACAAGTCACACAAGCGACATGTTTTCCCTAAATATGGTAGTGCTGAGACAATAAATACTTTTCATGGCAATTTATGTTAGCCAGTTCCCTGTTCTGTCTCAGCACTGCATCATAAAAACATTCTTGTAACACAGACAACTTACTCGTCTAATCACCATCACAAAAAGGATCTGAGATGAGTGGGATGGCACTTCATCCAGCAGGAAAATGTTTCTGTTTAATGGAAGTGACAGTCTACAGTGTAAATGCCTGTCATCAAACACAGTCTTCTGCTTTCCTCTGTCCTAACAACTGTAGGAGTGCATCCCGTACCACACTCTGCCTCTCCGCGCAGGTATCTTTCAGTCTGCTCTTCCCAGTAGCCATGTGGGATTGCCCGTGTCGCTTCTTAGGTGATTAACCTCTCCTTCTGCTGCCGTCTTCCATGGCAGACGTCACATGGGCTTCCACAAATGGATATCATCAATAGATTGCTGAAAAGCCTTTTCCCTCCTCAGCAGAAAAATACTGGACCAAGAACGCTGGTCCAGTGACATCGTCCATCTTCACAAGGTACTCAGCTCCTTAGGACACGCTGGTGGTGGACACCAGGAGCCTCTTGCTTCAAGGTGACAGTGGTAAAGGGTAAGGTGGCATAAGATCTCATAGCACCTTATTGCTGTAACTCGAGGGGCTGCGGTGCGGAATGGGTGTGGGCAGAGTCTGCCTGTGTTAGGGTAGGAGGTACATGAGCTGCCATCCAGAGGCAGCGAGAGTCCGTCCCTCGATGAATGTGGCAAGGGAGGTCATGGAGCCAGGTCAGGGGTCTCCACGGAGTCCACCATGCTCTGCCCTTCACTCATAACTTAGGAGGAATTGGTTGTCTCTTGGCTGGGAGAGTAAACTGTGGAGATGCTCGGGGTGCCCGGAGGAAGGAGACCATCCTGCTCCTCCATGTAGCCCTTGCGTTGCCGAGCTGGCCACCAGAGCTTCCCTTGTTCTGCTGGGTGAAGCCGGACACCATGAGCTGCTGAACTGGTTGTGGTCTCATGGGTATAGGAGATGGGGCCTTCCACATTTTTCAGGATTGGGCTCCTCATTTCTGGTTAGACGCCAGGCGTGTAGGAGCAGAGCTCGGCRGCACCAGTTGGCTGTGTTGCTGCCATCTGAGGAGGGTGGGAGTGGGATCTCGCTGGCCGTGTGACTGCACCAGCTGGAAGCCTCCGTGCTCTGTYTCCCCTTGTGCGCGGCCCGCGCTGCTGCACTCGCATCCATGTAGGTTTGCTGCCGTCTTGCATGTACAAGCACTGCAGCTTCATTTTCCATGTGGACTTTTATTGTGTGATACCACGTCTCCTTTTACAAAAGTTATTTTTATGTCCTCTAAAGGTTTGCTTTCCTTCTGCAATTACTCACAACCTGACAGAGTTCTAATCCCCTGATCGGATTTGTGGCCCTGTAATCTCCTCGGGAGCAGCCCGTTGTGCCTTCACAAACAGCGGATTAGAACCCTTAAGAAGACAATAAGCAGATGAAGTCCCCGACAGTGGGACCTGGCCTGCGTGGCTGTGGCCAGGGCTCGAGCTGGGAGGCCTCTGCTCCCACTCCCACCCCTCTGCCTTTCCGCATCTCTTTCGGCCTCAAGTTGCGCAGCTGAGAGATTAATTAAACCCACCAGTTATGCCACCATACACAGTATGAGCCCTGCAAATATCCTTAGCTGTGCAAATTAAGGAAGGATAAATTCAGCACATTTTACTTGCGTGACCAAATTTTTTTTGCTTAGAAGTTCTTTACGCTTTCCCGGAAGGTATCAGTTGTTTTGTAATTCGCAGAGAAATGAAAGAGTCTGCTAAGATGTACCAGCCGGTTCTGGTTTTAATTCTGCCTGCTTTGTTTTTTAATGAAATTACTTCATTATTTTCTTCCAATAATAAATACATTCCTTCTTTACTTAAGAATGGGAACATGCCTGCCGTTATAATCTTTAGTATTCTTTCTAAGTGTTTATGCACCTTCCTTAGGCTTTTTACTGTTTTATTTTACCATAATGACTATTGACCGCCAATGAATGCAGAATTTTATGCAGTCCAAATGCTTAAAAAACTCCTTTASTTGAGGCATTTCACTGCATAGTCTTTTAGCTGCCTGATATACCAAGTGCTAAGAAGAAAATCATTAGAGAATAAAAATTCTAAGCAAACAAACAAGTTGCTATCTCTTGTTCTTACGTTTGTTATTCACTGTTTTGCTTAAGCAGTAGTTTGTTTCCTGCATACCCTGCTACACCTGCCAGAGTGGTGGGCAGGAAGGAGCCATCGGCCGTGCCAGGGCGCTGCCCCGGGGCTGCAGCACCCGCCCACGGGGCTGGTCCGGGTGTCATACCTGGTCATACCTGGTCCTGGTCATGCTGSCACGGGTTGGCTCCTGCCGCTATGCCAAGGGAGCCCGAGGCGGCCGCTGYGGAGAGCGGTGCGTGGCAGGGCTCTGCTCCCAAAGAAATCGCCTCCATTGGTTACATTGGAACATAGCCAATTACTGAGGACTACTGAGGGGCGTGCATGCTTTATCTCTTTGCATAGCAATACAGAAAATACAAATAAATGGCCCATCAAAAGATATTCTAGTTTATCCCTTACTCCTCTCAGGGAGGACTAACCATATTCTGGATACACGTTTGACATGTATTTAAACATCCGCAGTGAGGGGCTCCACAGCCTCCATATACAACGTAATCCACGTCTAATTCCATTGCAGTCCTCACAATTAGAAAACATTTCCTGAAGTCTGATTTAATCCTCCTTTTAGGCAGTTTGGATCAGTTAGCACTCCTGTCTACCAAAGATGTGGAGAACACGTGACTACCAAGACTTCTGCAGCAGCATTTTAGTGTTTTGAAGTTGTTACTAAGCTCTTCCTTCACTCTGCTCTGTACTTAATACCAGCAGTTCTTTCAGTCTATTCGTCTAGAATGATTAACAGTCTCGTAAGAACAGCCTTTCTGAACACATCTTTTTGGAGATCTGGTATCTCATCCTCTTCTTATGTCTTCCAGAATCTCTACTTGATGTATCCTAAGATACCATTTATTTTTTGGCATGAGCACAATATTGTTGATCCATTTCTGCCTGTGATCTCCAAAAGCCATAAGGTCCTTTCACGCCACGCTGTTCCTTACCCACTCATTCTCATCCTGAGTCCATTTAAATGGCTTTTCTTAGGCATGGGATCTTGTGTCTCTCTTAAGTGAATGGCACCTTCTCTTCAACAGTATTTTTCCAACTTTCTAAAATCTTTTGTATTGTAATTCTGTCCTCCACGGCACCTCAAACTGCTTCCAGCTGCCATGGTGTTGTCCACAAGCATAGCAAGCATGCAGTGTGTTCCATCTTCCTCCTCGCTAACGAAAATACTGCACAGCCTTGCAGACAGCATAGGTCCTTGCAGGCTCTGCACCACATAGCCCTCTATTTTGGAAAAAAACCCAAAGTGTTGCTGCCTGTTCTCTGCATAGAGTTTTCCAGGCGATTTTGCAACTACCTTCCAGAAGCAGTTTCTGAAGTCTTGTTAAAATCAAGGTTTATTACGTTTATGGCTTGCCTCTGGTCCAAAGGAGATGGGACGTTATCAGGTAAGGAAACAGCGCTGCTCTTGCTCTCTTTGTCCTTGATGTGTCTGTGCTGGCTGTTACACATGACCATGTTTTGCCTAAATGCTGTAGAAAGCTCAGTGACCTCCTTATTCGCATTCCTCTCTCCCATCTCTTAACTGGTGAATCAAGTTTAGCTACCCGATGGGCAGTTCTGTTCTGTCTCCTTTGAGGCGTCCCAGCCTGGTGCTGCTCGACAGCCTTGCGGAACGCCGTCCGGCCCCGGGAAGTTCCTAAAGGTGATGCTGGCACGGGGCTCCATTGCCTGACCCCTCTGTCTGCATATGCGGGATAATTTCTTCTGGGCCATCAAACTCAGTCTAATTTACCCAAGCCCTCTTGAAATCTGCCCTTCCTGCCGTCAGTACAAACTCTCCTCCTCCTTTTCTGACACTTCTTTTGGTGGCTTGAAGCTGTCGCAGGTTTTAGCGAATCCAAAGGCAGTGTTCTCCAAATAGGACAGTGGGAGCCTTGGAGTCTTTACTCATCGAGTTCTCTTCGCTAATGCTTGAGCAACAGTGAGCAGCCTTGGCATCCTGTGCACGATTCCCTTCTAGTTGATCAGCACCACGCCTCACGTAAAGAGACAGCTCTTTGAGCTGCAACAGTTCTACTTTGGACCTTTTATGTAAAATAGTAGCTGAACATGTAACTGAGAGTTGTGACGGGTGCCACATATTTCTTTCAATAATTGCTAGACTAAAATTATTTCCTTTCCCTTTCTCTCTATATATGTATATATTTAATGCTGTTTTGGCCAAATTTGCCAGAGGAGTTTCAGGGAAGAGGGAGAACTACAAAGTTTAGGCAAAAAAATAAAAGCATATATTCTTTCCTCTGTGTTATTTTTCCTTTGTTTTAGGCTTCTGAGGTGCAACTTGAAATACCATAAAGCAGGCAAAGCGGACCAACTCTAAGCAGCAATGCCAAGCTGGGGAGCGTGCCAGGGTTCTCTCTGCGTTAGGTCGCTTCTCCACGCACAGCTTGGGGAACAGGTTGTGGCGGCAGCTTGCAGCGGGAGCGCCCGGCTGGGGCTGCGGCCGTGCCCCAAGCTCCCGCCCCATGCACGGGGTCACCGAGCCGGCCACCACGAGCGCCGATCGCCCCACGCGCTGCTGCGTGCGTCGGGCTCCGCTCGGCTGTCACCGTGCACCAGCCACCACCGGCCGGGGCTGCTTCCCCCCCGATTCACAAGGGTTTTGGAGCTACTGGTGACGTTTCAGCCAGGGGGCGAAGTAATTCTGTCTCACAKGTAGGCACAGGAGACAAGAAGAAAGAGAAAATGGGGAAAGTTGGAATGATTCTTAACATGATTTAAAAATGCTAAAATTAAATGGCATCTAGTAATACACTGTTCGTTTTCGTCCAAAACTGCAATTTAAAACCAAATACCTCCATACCTAGTATCTACCTTGATGACACTTCCAGGAAAACCATTCTGATTCCCCACTAAAGAGCAAACGGATGCTTTCCTATTTTTTGAGGATCTGAAATTCCTAGTATTAAGTGTAAAAGGGAAATAGTTTTTAAAACCTACTTTCTCTTTCTCCTTTTAGTATCCTAAATCAGTGCATACYTCCTGCTATCACCTGCGCCTCTCTTTGGGTGCTGCAAAGTGCTGCTGCAGGGAACACAGAGGGGATATGGATGCAGGGGAAGGCAAGGAGAGAGAAAGTTCTCCCGTAATTAGGGCCCCGGCAATCCTGTAWCAGCAGGAATGTTATATTCCCTTTAATGTTTCACTAATGTTCACATTTTATTTCAAACCTCCAGACTTAAAAGGCGACTGTCCCAGGCCCGGTGTTATTTTAAGCCCCTCTCCTGCTGCCGTTGCTGTGATCAATAGGGTCTGTGCACACGCCGCGACGTGCAGCGTAACCATGACCCAGTTCTGCTTTGGCGCCTGTCACTGCATTTTGTGGAGCGGTAGCTCCGCTGCCGAAAGGACAATGAGGAACAAAAGTTTCAATAAATGAGAAAAATTCTTCCGCTTTAAAAAAGCAAATTTCAGTGGCTTTTGAAAGACTTCAGACACCTGAATAAAGTTGGAGATTATTCATCCTATTACAGCCTTTCCCCCAAAATGCCAGTGTTTCTTTCTAAATAGGCTTCCCCGCAAGCAGCTCCTGCTGTAGCCGTATTTGGCTAGCCCATGGGCAGTAGAACCACAGATTTATTCCGTCGAGAAGGCGGCCTAACGGGCCGCTTTATCTAGTCATCCCAGGCAGGCAGCTTGGCCAGGATCCTCCTCCAGAGACGCAGCGGATTTCTAGGGGCAGCGGGAGGAAACCTCTCCCCGCGCAGGGCTGGGAATCTGCTCGTGGCATAAATGGCTCGTGGACGGAGCTCGTGTGAGCCGCGCGGTGCCGAGCACTGTGCCATGCGCACACGTGCCCAGCGGCGCTGCCCTCAGGGCGGACAGTGTTAGTGCGGGCGCTGCAGCCACAGGCTGCCCTGCCGAGCGCCCCGCGAGGCTCCCGCTCCCCGGCCGTGCCGTGCGCCGCGTCTCCCATCACGCCTCACTGCGCCCATGGTGCCTCCTCATGCCCGGACGCGTTGCCTGGACGGGCGCAAGCAGCTCTCCCCGTGCCCTCTGCGGTGCTCTCTCCTGACAGGCAGCATGCTCTGGAGTCCCTCACGGAGGTTTCTCACCCAAGGGCTTGGCTTTGCTCGTTCAGCTGCCGTACAAATAAGGGGTTGCTGTTTCCCGGGGCTTTGCCACCCTGCAGGGTGGGCTGGATGAGCTTGCTGGTCGTGAGACCTGCCGAGCGGGCCCGTTTCCCTGCTGATGAGCTGAGGCTCAAGCAGGAAGGCAGGTGCTGGGGTTTCAACAGATTGTGGCCGTGTGACTACCACGAAGGTGACTTCTTTTAAGAGCCATGGAGACAAAGTGATGGCTGAGGACAGTGACAGTTTATTTAGCAGTGACACTAATTAACGCTGCTGTTGAACTCAAGTGCTTCTTGGCATAGCAACAAAGCCCCGAACAGCTTCAAGTTCCTGTCCAGTGCTCCCAGCCTCAAGTAAAAGCCGTGGCAGACAAAGTGATGGCTGGGGACAGGGACAGTGACAGTTTATTTAGCAGTGACACTAACTAACGCTGCTGTTGAACTCAAGTGCTTCTTGGCATAGCAACAAAGCCCCGAACAGCTTCAAGTTCCTGTCCAGTGCTCCCAGCCTCAAGTAAAAGCCRTGGCAGAAAAYGGGCTGGATAAGGGACACCATTTACCATCCCTTAGAATATAACTAGTTCTGTCATTTCTGCCTCCTTATTAGCAGGCCTGTTTTCACCAGCTGCTCCTCCACAGTGCAGTTCACCTTTGTGCAGATCTCAAAAATAAAATCCATGRCTGAAAATACAAAAGTAAAATCGATGCTTCCTTTCTCAGCCCTTTCTAGCRATAATCTATTACTCTGCATACGTTGTTTTTAATGAATTGCAGAGTCTCTTCAGCTCGCTCGCAGTGTCTTCCGGAGCCGGGGCTGTGCGGGCTCCCGCCAGGCACGCACACGTATCACGGGCATTCTRCCCCTTGCTTTTCTCATTGGTAACAAAACTATTTTGGCACCAGCCTTCTTACATTGCCTTCAATCAGAATTTGCTTTCAGACTTAGGGAAGCCAGAGCCGCAAGTGCCTTAGTCCAGCGTGGTGCTCAGGGCTCCTGTGTCGGGGCGATTTCAGTCACTGGTGTTCAAAGGAAGAGCAAATTGAAGAGCCCGGGTGCCCATGCAAGCACGCGGCACCCGAAGGCAGCGAGCATCGGGGCAGGCCGGGTACCTGGCTGCGAGGCTTCGCTCCCGAGCGAGTAACTTCCTCCGGATTGTACACGGATTGTGAGGAAAGCCTGAGCGGGTAATAGAAATCTTATTGCTATGTATTTATTCCTGGCATGTGAAGAACTTGCCGAGCAGCAAAACACACGCTCCGGGTCCCAGGGGAGAGCTGCTGCCAGGGGAGAGCTCTGGGGCCTGGAGCCCGCGCGCCTGTTCCGTGAGCAAGGGCTCTGCCCTCGAATTGGGGCTGTCAGAACCAGGGCTTCTCATAGCTGGTTACTGTAAATAATCACTGTTTGTTATATTGGAGCATTACACAAACATCCTACAGAAACTCAGTGTGCTGTAAATGTGTTTTTCTTTCTCGTTATTATATTTTACCTCCGACTTTAATCAGTACAATACTGCTTCCGGAAAGTTAGAGCGTGGGCTCTTGTTGCACAAAAGAAATACATAGACGAGGGTCTCTGTATGTGGTTATTTTACAGTATTAGCTGCTGTCTCTGCTAGCAGAGTTTCCTCAGAGCGGGGACTTCGCTCCCACTGACATACGTATTTCCCGTGGAGCAGGTCAGCAATGGCTTGAGAGGTTTAGGTTGGCTAAAGGCAGTAGCGCTGAAGCCCAAAGGAAACGCTGAAATACGCACCTCTTCTGCAGAAGTATTTCTGCACGTGAACTATGCATAGCATGGGGGTTTCGATATGGAATGAGGGAGAGAGCTGGTGCTGTGTTTTTTACCAAGCAAGTTCTTCCAGGAGCAGCGAGCTGCTTCCTCTGTTCATTTTATACGAGTCTGCTCAGGGGGTCACACTGTTCAACCACTGATGTGCTCCAGGACAACACAAGCACTTGTTAAAAGGAAAAACCAACATTTTTTATATTTTACATCTGAACTCATGAAATCGCAGCTCTTGGCAGGAGCGTAATGGAGTGAGAAGGGCTCTTTGCCTCCCCTGCCCCGTGTTTCTCCGCAGGGACAGCCAGTCCTGCAGGACACGGTGCTCTGGAACGCAGCACTCGCCCGGGCATTGCCTGGTACCGTGGTACAGCAGGTGAACCCTTTACTGGGGTGAGGTCCCAGCCCCACTGCAGGCAGCAGCAAGGGCAGGACTTCACCTGTAGTGATTTATGTTCCGAGTGGGACCTGATGGAGGCAAGGTGCTTGAACACAGTGTGTTCAACATCTCCTGTGGCCTCAGCGGGTCCTGCCTCCGCACGCAGGAGTTTTGCTGGGTAAGGAGCCAACGCGTTTCTGTGGTGGGAGATGCTTCTCTTCAGCTGCAGTGCAGGCTGAAGGGAATCGCAGCTTTCAGCACTACTGCTCAGCAGTATCTGCCCTTTAAAAACACAGAGGGGGATGCAGAATACAAGGTAGGAGTCGCACAAGGCGCTGGGACGAGAGGTCGCGTTGCCCAGCTGCCATGAAGCCTCCCGTGAACAGCTCTAGTTGCTGCTGCTTTCTCAGTGGAGCTCGGTGATACAAGAGCCCAGCGAGCAGCAGCAGCTGCATTTGATGCACGTAGCCAGCAGCACCAAGGCACATTAACGAGCAAAATCACCATCTCTTCCTTGGTCTGTTACTGCGATTGTTTCCCAAAACGGAATTAGAAGAGGGAAGTGCTAAACCTTTAAAGTTTCTGCAAATTACGTTAGCAGCAGTTATAGGTGAAGCAGGCAACCACCCACTCCTACCCTTGTAATCACATAATACCAAACATGTTTAGAAGTGTTGATATATTGCAGCCCGTAATTGTGCATATGTGCCTCGCTCATGGAAGATCTCCATTCTGACAGCGTGACAGGTTTTACCCTGGAGCAGGGCTCTTGGGGCATGACACGGCTCAAGGCGCTGGATGCTGGCGCCAGTTTTCTGCTTTGTCCACTGTGGTTACTCTGCAGACAGTGCTGGTTCTCGAGGTTTCTCACCCTTAATTATAATTAAGGGGCAGAATGATTATAAAAGTGGTTTGAAATAAGTTATAGACACTTTGCTTTTAGGAGTATAATAAACTCCTGGGAGTTTTGGCCATGCAACAAAAGTGAGTTTTGACCCTTAGTTAAACTATAAAATAGATGTATTTGAGTTACCTGTTCCAGGGGCTTATCTACTCTGCTAGAATACAAGGCCACTAGGCTTACATATAGGAAGGCCTTAACATTTTCATTTTGGTGGAATAAAGCTGTAAATACCTTATGGCTCTGCTGTTGTAGTAGCTACACGTAGTAAGAATTTTAAAAGTGTGTATGGTCTGTGAAGGTTCGGGTAAAATGTATGATTCCTTGGGAAAGCTAGCAACAGCCCCGAAGTGAAGAAGATAAAAGTGTTTTCCTGAGAAACATACCTGAAGATAAAGGTATTTTCCTGACAAACAGAAAAATCACTAAGCAAAATTTCAGGATCTTTTGAAAATTGAGTTGCATTAGGAAAGCTTCCTTCAGCAGCCCAAGTTTTAATACTAAATAATTCAACGTTCTGCTGACCTTTACAAGTTTAGCCTTTCTGTAGGAACAAAGTGTTTGAAAAATGTCTTTAATTTAGTTGTCACAAACAGGTATCAGGCTGTGGCTGAGGGGTTTCATGAGCAGAGGAGCTGGCTCCGGCTTGTTTGTTTTTAGCAGCATGTAGCTTGACCTGCCCCCCATCTCCCACACATCCGAGCTGCCCAGTCACTTCCATTCCATCACAGAAAAGGCTGTTGGGGAACACAGACAAGCCCCCAGCTAAGAAGATGATCAGGGGGCATCTCGGCAAGGAGCGCTGCTCACGCGCTCGGGACCAGGGTCCTCTCTGCTTGCATGGGCCCGCTGCACGGGCTGCTCGGCCAGCCCTGGCGACGCGAGGGAGAGGCACGGCTGCGAGCTCTGCGCTTTACGGAGCCCAGGGCAGATGTGGGAAAACTACTCGAGAAAGGAGAAAATAGAGAAAAACTAGGGTCTGACAGAAGTTACAGCATCATAGAGGCTTGCTTGAGGTGAGAGACAGTTACCATTCCCAGGATGGTTGGTGTGCACGGAATCTGCACGATTCTCCTGGCAGCACAATCTGCCCCCTGGCACATGCTAATAAGAGTCAATGGGGAGCGGAGCAGAACGGAGAGACCGCAGCCACGCTCTGCTGGACTCCCTGCAGACGKGGCAGSCTGGTCGTCCCACGCAGCTCACTGATAAACCACACAGTACAATAAGACATGTGGTGCTGGGCCAAAAATGGTGGCAGATCAGTCCCTTCTGATGGACTCTGCTCAACTTCTCATTCTGATCTTGTTCTAACACCAATACACAACCCCATCCTAGAAGCAACCTGCTTCCAAGGAGTGAGCACTCCTCACTGAGCAGGCTCTCTAGATTCTCAATTAACTCCAGACTTTTTAAATCAGTCAATTACAAGAGTAAATGTGAATAGAGTCACTCAAGCACCACATGAAATGTAAAAGAAAATATATAAAAGGTGAAGTAAGGAGGGAAGTGGTAGGTAGAGGGAAGAGGATAGAAGGAAGAGGGAAGACTCTTAGTAGCTCTGGTCTGTGGACAGAGTGACCCCCGTTCCTCCCCTGCAGTCAGGACGCTGCCTGAGGAGACTCCTCGAGGCTGAGCGCCCTCTGGCACCTTCTGGGTGAGTGACCATTGTGCATTGTACACTAGGCACAAGAACCCCATGCTGCAGTAGAGTTTCCTCTGCTCACAGCTGAAACCTGTTCTCTGCATATTGCATTTCAATAGAGCACGCTGTTCGTGAGCTCAGCTACTTGTTTGGAAGGCGATTGGACCAAACAGTCGACAGACTTTGTGAACCCGATACTGCCGGAGTCAGATGTGTGGGCACCACAGTGTTTGGTGTCCCTATTGGGAGATGAGTCCAGCCACCCCCAGTGCCTCTAACCTTGGAGCATCAGCTGGAATGCAGGCGGATTCATCCCTTACCAAATTTGCCCCCCACATCAAACCACAACAGCAGCCAGCAGCTGCAGACAAGGGTGTGGGACACAGCGAGGGCACACATGGTGCCTGCCGGGCCCGGAGCAGGAGCAGGGGCTGGCAGGAGCTGCTCCCTCCATACTGCTGGGCTCTGCAAAGGCAGCCCTCAAAGCAAAGTGTTGCAGAACAGATTTTACTGGGTGAGTATTTCAGGATCCCTCTATTAGGAAAAAAAGTAACAATTAGGAACATATTGTAAACTAGAAGCTGAATTTTTACATGTGCGTGTCTTGCTTTACTACTTCTATCAGCTCTCTCCCAAACAAGGCCAGTGAAGCAGAGGGATACTCTGTCCGTGTGAGACCCCTTTTTATATCTCATTAGAGGCAAGCGCACGATTAGTCCATCAAACTTCCTCCTTTTTTGGGGAGGCCGATGTGTTTTGTGGGCGCCCTGCACGGCAGCTGGGAACGTTTTGAGTGAGCACAGGAAGCTGCTGGGAATGGTGCTCGCGAGCAGGCAGAGCAGCATGGGGGAGCGAGTGGAGGATGCACCGGGCCGGGGGGAGCGTGGAGCAGGACCCGTGGCGCTGGTGGGTGATGGGCTCCAAGTCCGAGTGACAAGAACTACCTGTCGCCGTGCTCTGCATCAGCCGCTTGCCCGGTTTGCTTCCGCAGGAGGAGTAACGAGAGAGGAACAACAGAAGGAAGAGGAAGCCATGCCAGGGGCTGCGAGGAGCCCAGCAAGGCGCAGCAGAGGCGCGGGGTCCCTGTGGTGCGGGGCCCCCGGGCTGCGCGGGGAAGGAGCCGAGCGCGTGTCGGCACCCAGCATTGCAACCACGTGGTTGTCTGCAAAAATGACCTTGCTAAGAAGAACGTAAAGGGGGTTATGACCATAAACCAAAGTCTCTCTCATTAATACCCCAGAGAAATGTTTTTATTTCGCATTTTCTTAATACTAAGGTGTCCTAGTATTCTAATGAAATATGTTAACTCTCCTGCAACTTCGACTTGGCAGAGGAAAAATAAGGAAATACAATGTGACACCTACAGCAAGGAATGGCATTATCTTCTATATCTGCATACTGTGCTAATAGTCCGCATATTCACTAATTCCATCAGTGTTTACAGCAAATTAACCTTGAACGAGCTTATTATCATCCTGCTTTTATTCCAAGGATTCCTTGGAAACCATAACAAATTGAAGCATTAGTGGGTGCAAGAGATTGCCCTCCTTTTCTGCAGCCTATCCCTGCCTCGCAGGCCCCTGGGGCTGCTTCCAGTCAAACCGCACAAGGGAGCAGCTCTGCTGCTTCCCTAAATGTCCCTTTCCAGTGCGAGTTGAGAAAGTGCAGCCCGCACCCAAGGCCTCTGCTAATTCCAGGGAGGAGTTTGATCGATCTGCTAGTCGCTGTGCATAGAAAGCAAGAAGATGAATTACCCTCGGAAAAACAGCCAGCACTGCCAGCAGCGGAGCTGCAGGGAGGCCAGCGCGGGGCAGAGGCGCTGGAGCCACCAGTGCTTTACTAAAGGAAGAGATCAGCAGCTGCTGGATCATTTTGGTAGAGTTTTCAGGACGTAGGTTAATAGAGAAACAAATGTTAGGAAGATCTATTTCAAGGAAAGACCAATAGAATGAAAATCAGAAGAATGCTCCTACTGTCAGGCTTTTGTGTGAATACTTTTCAAATTTGAAGGAAATGGAGAGGTTTAAAACCAAGCAAGAGGGAAACTCTTGAAGAATCAAATGAAGGACCATACAGATAAGAATTTTGTAAGGTCATAGCAATAGCAGAAGAGGAACGAGACGAACAAGCAAAGGAAGGCGGCAGGCGGCCGCGGGCCGGAGGAAGGGCAGTTGAGGCCGTCCCTGCGCTGCGTGCGGCCGCGGTGGCACCGAGCGGCGCCCGAGACCGGCACTGGCCACCGCCCTCGCGGGTCTGACCGAGCACGAGCAGCGTCGCTTGGAAGGCGGAATAAACCTCACGCTCTCACTTCAGAACAGGAGGGATGCTTTGTTGTCAGGGTGATTTATCAGTAGTTGCATCCATTAACATTTTTTAGCTGTTCAATAATTCCTTCAATACACCTTGTAAATTAGTCTTAATAAATATGCCGTGGGAATCAGCTTACCCCTGTAATTGACATTTAATAGCAAGCACTACCTGTAATTTACAAAGATAACTTTTCAGTAGAGGAGTTTAACTCTCAGTTAGCCCTAGGGAGGGAGCTAACCCTCCAAGAGGGTTGTTTGCTTATAAGAAGGGTAGGTGTGAGAAAAGATGCATGTACCTGCTTTTATCAGGGTTTGCAGGGTGGGTCAAGAGTGCCAGAAGAGTTAGCAAATGGAAAACAAAGATGGATAGATAAATTGTGAGCTACTGCATTTATCATCTTCGAGGTCAAAAGTCACAATTTTAAGGTTTTTTTTCCTTTCGTGTATTTTAAATAGGTATCGTTGTTTATTTTTGTGGCATAGACAGACAGGCYAATGCATGTTAGAGGAGACAAGATCCTGGTGGAAATTCCCTGTGGGAGTTACRGTGTCCTAGGCCAGTAGGGTTGTTCACATGAGACTGATGTTTGATGACGATACTAACAAAGTTTCACAGGAACTGTGATTTTAGAGACATTACTTCAGGGATATTGGCATCCCCAAGGAATTTTTCAGTCGGCGGATACTTGATCTTCGCTTCGCTTCTCATAAYCTCTTTTGCTTGTCCTGCAGAACTCGTCAAGGACAATCTCCAGAGAGGCCTGGGAGCTGCTCTCCTGGAGGGAGTCCACGTTCAGAAATGACACTCACTTGTGGTAATGCAGAAACTGAAGAAAATGCTCTTGCCACATGCAAAGGTAGGCAATAATGCTTATTTTCAGCCTTTTCACTTTGTTCATTCTTATCTAAACTTATTTAACTTGTTTAAACCATCCACAGCACAGCCTTTGTTCCTCGTGACATTTTAATTCTTACTAAACAGACTCATCACATAATTACCTCACTGCTATTAATTATCAGACCTCTCATTTTACCTATGATTGCTACCTTTTGGGGGACATGYCGCTTTAACAACAATGCCATGTCAAAAGGGAAGACACTTGGAATGAAATGAAGAGCTGCAGATATTCCTCTATTTTGAAACTTCGCTGCRTTCATTTAAGTCCTTCTCTCGGTCTTTCCTTCTCCTTGCCTTACTTTTAATTCTTTTCTTGTTCTCTTCCTTTCCCTTTCCCTCCCTCTCATTTCTTTATTTACTATATTCCTGGCCATACTTTTTCAACTGTGTGCAGCCATTCAGTTTTTGAACTATTGGGTTCATTTAAAAGTAAATAAAGAGCAGCCCAGCAGCTTTTGCATCTTCCCAGCTTCAAGTCAGAGCGATTCTATTCTCATTACAATTACACAGGAGTCTAAGAAGTTTTGGGCCTCACATCATTATAGTCATTTCCTGCCCACGTCCATCACTACTCTGATATAACTCTGTGTGATTTAGGGCTTCTCCCAGGAAGGGTGAGGTGATTCCTGCCCCAGCTCATTTCCAGGTTCAGGGAGGTTGGGTTGCCCGTGAAGAACACGATAGTTGCAGCCAATATGAGGTGCATTTTCAAAGTGCTGCTTAGGAATTAGACATCTCATTRGCAGATAATTGAGATTCACAGGCACAGTTCTCTTGCTGCTTTGAAACTGCACCCCCAAGAAAACSTGCAATTTGCTAAGGTTAAGAGATCGCAAACCATGTTAGAGCACACGTTCRTGTTCAAGGAAAGCCCATGTGTGGGCCAGAAGGTCCCGAATCAGCTAATGCCGGGTAGCTGCTCGGCCCGCTCGCCTGGTGGCCGGCGGGAGGCACAGACCCCCAGCAAGGCAAGGCAACCTCGGGAGGGAGGGCTCTGCCTGGAGCCACGACAGGACACTCRTCCATTTGTATCGTACTGCCTGCCCACAGGAGAAAATGAAGGAGGAGGTGGGGCCTGAGGAGAGAAGGAACTTGCTGGAAATAAYGAAAGGAGGGAAGTGTTCCTACGTACAAAAAGGAGCGCACCGGTGCTGCGAGTGCCCCCGCTCTGAATGGAGCTTTCTAATCTCTCAGCTCCTGCTGTCCTCGGGATCTGCTAAAGCTATCAGGCCAAATACTTTCATCTCCCAGTTCCGGCTACAGTTCTGTTTACCTCCACAGTTATTTCATATTAGSCCCAGGATATTGGAGCGCAAACGTTGGTGTGCTGCAGTGGCAGCTGATGCCGTGGTGTGAAGTCTCTGTTGCCCCGCTGGGACTCCTCGGCGCCGTGGCAGAGCCTGCAGCTCGGCTCACGCGCCCGTGGCCCCGGAGTTTAAAGTTCTGTTTCCATATTCGCTCTGGATCACACTCTTCCCAGGTCTGTGTAGCTGGGTATTGATTCCCATGTAAGAGCGGCAACACCTTCGTCATAAATCCTTGTGTCTGCTGTACCACCAGATGGACATCACGTATCCCCATCCTTTAAGAGTGTTATCTTGAAGAGACATGATTTTCTAAGCTGGTGATGTTGTAAAGGAAAAAGAAGCATCCTTAATTCTTGGTACTATAAACAGAACTATTACAGAGTGACCAAAAAGATATGCTAAACAAGTTTTTTTTTGTTTATTTTGGTGGGCTGAGTGACTATATGGAGGAGGTGTTTGTGAGTCTTTCCTCTGGGGAAGGATCTTAGGCTGATATCATTGTACTTGCTGGGGTATATCATTTATTCCTCTCCAAGCTAATCTTGGTTATGAAGTTTGATATGTCAGTGTGTGACCAACCTCCTCGCAAAAATTAACATATATTGTGTAAAACCTACGTTTGTTCTAGAATTTGATTTTATTGATAATTTATGTAATGACTACAGACCAAAATCTCAAAATAGTCCACCTAGGGAGGATGGGGGAAAACTGCTCAGAAGCTTTAGGCAGAATGCGAATATCCACCTATAACGCAAAGGATAAGAGCCCTGTGTCCATATGCAGCAGGATATGTCCTGATGAAAAAACAGAGTTCTTAGGGATGCAGCACTATTTTATGCTGCTGTTTGTACCTTTGAAATACTACTAGCCAACACAATATTACGTACTAAAAAGGCATTTGTATATGAATGTACTTTATGTCAGCACCGKCAGGAGAGCGTTCTGTGGGGCCTGGCATGTGTCTAAGGACCRAGGGCAGCCGTCACCGATTAGCGATGGACACAGCGCGGTCGCGTGGCAGGACGCCTCCCAAAGCCTCGTGTGTGTCCTAGCCTGGGCATCAGGTCAGGTACTTGGGTAATGTCTGTGACAGGAGGTAAGTCCCAAAACTTAAYAGACTCTCTGAAAGTGAGTGTCTTAACAGAGGCATGGGCCAATGCAGCCTGGCAGCCGAGCATCTCTGCTGATCAGGGCAATGGCCTGTTGTCCTTGGCTTTCCGCCTAAYATGCCATTCTTAAGGATCGGATGGACAGGGAGAGGACAGCAAATTCAGAAAAAAATCCTGAAGAGGAAAAGGTCTTTTCAGCTTCAAACATAGCTCAGTTCTTCTAGCAAAGTATTCGTTAAGACTCAACAGAAAGTGCTTCCTTTAAAAAAAAAAAAAAAGAAAAACCTCTGACCAAAGGGTGGAGTGAAGACATGTAGGTTTTGATGTGTGTGTTTATTCACAGGTTGTAGAGGGGTCGGATGATGATTTCCAAGGGAACACATGTAAGCCAAAGCAGCCTGTAAGAACGTTCAACGATTTGACGCTGTTTTGGAGCAGCTAGATTGCAGGCTTGCAGGGGTCTCTCTCCTTTCTGATCTCCCTCGCGTTCTCTTACTTTGGCTCTCCTTGCAGCGGAGAAGAGGGCAGCTCGGTTCCTGGAGTTCCCCTCTGGACACGGTCTGTGCAGACCCTGTGCTCGGGCTCCTGTCTGCAGCAGCTCGTGGGTCACCGCGGCTCCCACCGCGCTCCAGGGGCAGGTACACGTGCACCCGTCAGAATCCTTTCCTYGGAACCCCCCAGCTATTTTGAAATGAAACCTAATTTACTGAGTTTTGCTGCTGCTTTATGTGTTGGGATGGAAGAATGTGCAAATTCCTGCAGCTTGAAAGCCTCGGAAGACTGACCTTAGCTCCTGGCAAATATTTTCTGCTCCTCTCTGTAAAGGAGGAAAGCACATATCTTAAGTCTACATATTTACTCTGCAAAATGAGTAGCCTTCCTAGTCTTTTAGGGATCTGGGGGGATCCCTAGGGGGATGAAGCTGTGCTGATGAGAGCCCAGGAGCGCTACTTGAGCGGGTGCGGGTGCGTTAACGGATGGGTTGGTGCCCCAGGCCTCCCAGCAGAGAATTTTCCACTGGTGCCGTTTCCGCAGCCCAGCAGCTCCTGCAGCTGAAGGCTCCATCTCCAGAAGGGCCTCCTCTTTACTACATCTGCTCCTCAGTAAGCTCAAGTATCTGCTCTTTGGGAAAAGCAAAGCCTTTCCAGTTGTTTCAGACCTCTGCTAAGTAATTAATAGCTGCTTAGGAAAGAAGCACTTGAGCAGATCAGGAGACTCTGAACTATCCCCAGGTCTTCTGCAGCTGCGCAGGAGTTACCCGGTGGTACAGGCAGGAGGGATGGGGCATCTCTGCCGCTCTCTGAAAGTTGTTATTGAGAAATATCTGCTGGGTGTTAGAAAGATGCATATTACTAACAAAGTACCAGTATTGGAGTTGACTATGACCCTGGGATCACAAGAATTCCAGAATTTCAGAATGGTTAAGGTTGGAAGGGACATCTAGGGATCCTCTAGTCCAACTCCCTGCTCCAGCAGGGACATCCAGAGCATGTGGCACAGGGTGGCATCCAGGTGGGTTTGGAAGATCCCCAGAAAAGGAGACTCCGCGGCCTCTCTGGGCAGCCTGTTCCACGGCTCCATCACCCTCACAGCAAAGAAGTTCTTCCTCACATGGAGATGGAACTGCCTGGGTTTCAACTTGTACCCGTTACCCCTTGTCCTGTCACTGGCCACCACCGAGAAGAGTTTGGCTCCCTGCTCCCTACATCCTCCCCTCAGGTATTTTCATACCCTTTATCTGCAGCATGCTTGCATTTCTGATGCCTCCTCGCTCCGCTGCCCTGCCTCCGCTGCGTCGCGCTGCGCAGTCTGGCAGTGTCTTTATGGCAGTTGATTAAGGAAAAGTGTAAACATTCCACACATGTTACTTTGGGGATATTCCTTATATTTTGTTGTCATTATTAGGATATACKTATGACCACATTTGTAACAGAGTAGGATCCCAGGCTTCACCCGCAGTAAATTCTGCATGCTGCCCTTGCTCTGTGGCCCTGGGGACATGCAGGCACAGGAAGGGTAGAGGCCCCTGCCGCTCCGCAGCATTCAGTGCTCCTCAGGGTCTGTTTTTAGTCGGGAGGTGTCACCCAGCAGGCGCCCAGCTCAGGCCAGGACGTTCCCGCAGCCGCAGAGCGCAGGGTTCRCTGCAGGCTCCTCCGATGGAGCCGCGCTGGTAGCACCCAGGTAAGGAGCCCCAGTGCCATGGCCGCGAGCAGAACGGGCGCGCGGAAGCTTTGCCCTGTCTCCTGCATTCACGGCCTGCATTAGCACCGGCCTTTCTCTGGCTAAATAGCACCAAGGCTCTTCCCCAGCAGAGCCTGCACCATTGAGTACATGTTAATTACCCCTCTAACCGTGTGCTTTGCTGAAGGGTTTGTTAATAAAGGAGTCTTTYTGAATTGTCTTATTTTTGTGCATAAAATAAGCTTCAAGCGAGACATYGGGGTTATCCTTTTCTCCAATTTTTAAAGAAAAGAGCTGAACAGCAAGGTGCCACAGCAACACGCTATAAGAGTGTATTCCGAGAACTATTTATACAAAATAACCACCAATGAGAGCAATAGAGAAGCAGCCTCAGTGTTTTAGCATGTTTTGATTCCACCGCTGCTGAAGAGGGAAAGACTCGGAGATAATTCTTGCTTCATTTATAATTTCTTTTCCTCAGAGAAAAGGATACCTGAATTTATAAGCAGCAGAGAAGGCAAAACTGTGACAAACCGTAGTGCTTTGAAGAATTATTTTTTCTTCTTTAAAAGAATCATCTCAGAAGATGTTTTAATCTGATGCACACAGTAATTTCACTGGCTGCAAAGCCAGTCTAAAGACACAAAGCAACCCAGGGCTTAAGAGTCCCAAGTAGCCAGCAAAAAATGAATCCTGCAAGCCTGGGTTTCTGGGGGCCCTTTCCCTGCASAGCAGCATGGCCAGGCGCCGCTCGCCCGCGGGAGCCGGCCGGGAACAGGGAACAGGCAGCGTGCTCGTGTGTCCCTAGAATGGTGTTTTCCTAAGAAGCAGCTCAGACCTTCCAGCTCAGAAAAGATGGAAAAAAACTGTGGTTTTTTTCATTCCAATAATATCTACATTTATTAAATTCAGAAATATTAATCATGATGGGGATAAAACCCCCAAAGCTATCATGCAAAGAAAAAAATCCCTCCTCTGTCACTAGCCTAGTGGGTACTTCTACAATTAGACATGTTGGGAACGCAGTTACCAGAATTAGGTAACATTTAGTGTGTCTTTTGCATGGTTTTATTGCTGAAAACATGCCTTACTTGGCAAGTCTTCCATTGACCAAARTATTTACCCGACAGCTGCTATGGTAGAAGACTTAAAATCGATATGAAATAGCAATCCCCTATATTCTTATAGAAGCCAGAAAGGAATGCAAAAACTGTCCTGATGACCATTTGAGGCTGACGTTTACCTGGTGGGCTACAGCCCCCTACATCTGAAGCTACAGCCCTGAAAAAGGCCCCGTATTCATTTCCAAGCGAGTGTGTTTTGCATTCATTCTTCTATCAAAAATAGATAATCAATGTGTTCCCTCAGAGGTCAATGCGTCTTAGCAACCAGCAGCYTCCGAGCCTGTGGCATTTCCAATATTAGTCTTCAATGTCATTCAGAAAACTGTCCAGCTGCTCTGCCCAAGCTCCCGGATGGAGATGCTGCCGTTCTGCATCAGTTTCTGAGAGAACACATCCCTTCCCACGTCCCATACCTGTGCTGAGAGCCACCCTGGAGAAGAAATCTATGTGAGCATATAGGGGTTGAGCTGATTGCTGTATGGCAGGTTTCTTGGGTGTTTCTTTAACTGTGGTCACATTGAGGCTCCTTGCACTTGCCCTTGCTCTTTCATCGCGCAGCGCAGAAGCTCTGCGTTGAGCACCCCGTGTCGCGGCTCTTGCACAGGAGGGACAGTTGTGGTTACCCCACACACTCCTGCTTTGATCTGGTAGAGGTGGAGGTTGGCGTTGGAGGTTCACCCGTTCACCCTGTTGTGTTTGTTATAACTCATCTCAGCTCTAAAAACCAGGCACAATTCTGCTCACAGTGTCAGTGTTGTCTCTTGCAACATGCATTGCCACCATAGCCCATTCCCGAGACTCCCGCTCCTCTCCCGTCTCCTGTTTGCCCTGTCATGATGCAAGGTCTGCCCAGAGAGCGGGTCAGGAAAYGACCGGGGATTTTTTTGTGTTGTTTTGTTCTGTTTTGTGCTGCAGCCAGGACAGGTGCCAGCTCTGAGTGGTGAGGACAAGGACAGGACAAATCTCTCTGAGATGGAAATTGTTTCTGGACCCGTATCCTCAGTGTGAGGAGCAGCTCCGCTGGCCTGCTTCGTAGTGCAAGCAATGCCCCGGGCACTCGTTCAGCAGCCTAGAGAAGGGGARGGTGCAGACTCACAGCCGCGGGTGCTAGCAGCCCTCCTGCCTCGTCTGTCCGATGCACGGCCCCTTCACTGGGTGCAGGGGAAACTTGCAGCCAGGAGACACCCACAAGAATCGCCCCTTCCAGCTCCTTCTGTCCTCCCAATGTAATCTTGTCRTTTCCCGTGTCATTGTCCACTGCAGGTGACTGCTGCGTTCTCCTCAAGGCTTCATGGATCACACGTCGCAGGAGGGTTCAAAACGATTGTGGGAGTGAGCCTCTAATGTTTGCTTTTATTTTATTGAGTCTTCTTCATTTTTAAAAATAAATCATGTTTTGTTTTCCTTGCAGATTTTTGGTTTTTTGTTTTTTGGGGTTTTTTTTAAACTTTTTTTAATTTGTTTGTTTTTTTGCGTGATCAAAATCCTGCTATGATAGGAAAGCTACCAGGAAGTCAGCCTGACCCCAGTGAATTCTGTTTATCCTTCCTAATTGCGAACAGCTGATTTTTCTTAGCTGCTCTTCTTTGGAGCGCTCTCTCTGGAGAGCCTATCAAGCCTTAATTCAAACAGCCAGTGATTTTTTATTTAGTGCTGGAGAGAGTTTTAGGGGCTGGAATGCAGGTTATTGATGAGACTGAGTTTTATTGCTGAGGGAGCGCCAGCGCTGCCCTTTGCTAACTACTCTTTTTTCTTCTGTGTAGTGAATCATATGACATAGGTGCTCCGGGCAGACAAAGTGCTGTCGCTGGTGGGTCGCACTTAAACTCAGCCAGCGCTGAGGAAA
>PTEX01000364.1:478372-507150 GCA_003342815.1 Eudromia elegans
ATTTTCCGCTGCTCACCAGTCCTACCTTATATTGCTACTTATTGTTGCTTACATTGCCCTGTGCTTCGTGCCTCTCGAGTGTGCTATGTCGAGGCGAGCAATGAGTACAAGCAGAATGGTGTTATGGCAGTGAGGAAGAATATCTCTGAGCTGGGTGGTCAGTAGATGTATTGGGATCGTGATGCTGACCAAGAGAAATGTTCCCATCTACACCTATTGCTTTATCTTTCCTTTCAGATGAATGAACCAAAACTCTGCTTTCTTCTGCTTTGGCTTTGTAGAGCTGTGCCATGTCCTGCGCTTCCCGCTGCTTCCCTCTGCGTGATGCACAAGGGTCCCCGTGCCCCGCCAGGACACTGAGGCATGCGGAGCTCGCGGGTTGCCTGCGTTGCCAGCTTTGCCTCGCTGTGCCCTGCAAATCCGCCCTTCGGTCCTGCCCCCCTCTCAGCAGCCAACGTGCCACATTTTCTAGCTGAGCTTGTGTGCAGGACCCAAGAACCATCCTCATAACACACACTAGCAGCAGTTGAGGTGCTCTGCAATGTATTTTTTATGCCACTTCCATTTTTTCTTTCTTATGTTCCTTTTCCAGGCCCTGTAATGAGACACTTGCAACAAAGAAGAGCTAGTCTCTTTGCTGAAGGCTCCTGCCCCTTTTCTCCATATTCCCCACCTCCTTCCCCAGGGCGGCCTCAGGCTCCTTAATGCTTCTTCAAAAGATCTTTTGCATCTCTATAGCAGAGATYACAAGTTGCTAGTTACCCATAATGAAATGGCCAATACCACTATCTTCTAAGTGCCACTAAAGAAAAAGAAAAAGGAACAGAGAATTGGTAGGAGCTGAGGAGGATGAAATCTGCAGCTTTGGGAAGGTCTTGAAAAGCAAGGAGAGCAGTAAGCCTGGGAGACATAGAGCAGCCTCCATGGCTGTTGTTCCAAATTCAGTACTGAACTGATGAGCATATTTTCTAGTTGGTTTTATTTAGAGAGGCGATGCTACAATTTCAGTKTTTTTGTGTCATTTTCTTTACATCACTGTGTGGTAGCTGGACAGCAGTGCAAATCAAAACCTGGTTCTTCAACTGTTAGAGCTCCGAGGTGTGTAAACACCGTGGGCTGCTGGGGATCAGCGGCTGCAGGAAGCCGCCCGGGCCGCGGGCAGAAGGGAGTCGCGCCGCTGCGGCCCTTCTGCTGCCTCTGCCCTTCTGCTGCCACCTTGGCTGTGGTGAAGTTGCGGGCATTTGTGGAGCAGCGAGTATTCAATACAATGTGCATGTGCTGGGGAGCAATTTTCATTGCCCTAAAGTCTTTGTATGAGTACAAAATGGATGTCAGATGCTGATCTAGTAGCATTTTGTCCCTGGGGCTTGTTGTTTTATTGTGTGGTGGGATAATTTATCAATGTACAGTTAAAGTACCTTCCTCCCTGGAGACAAATATTTTGAAATCAGCTGCCTGGAACATTAAATCCTTTCACAATATGAATGATCAAAATGTGTAAGTACTCGAGATGTTTCATTTCATAAAGCAGTTAGAGTGTGTGAACTGTGACTAACTACCTATCAAACTTGATATGTATTTTTAACGGTCACAAACAGAACTTGTTTGCCTAAGTATGATTTCCTTTCTGTACTAAAATGTCCTCTCTGCCTTCTTTAACTCTTTTAGCGCTGACCTTAGAATAATATTCCCCCCTTCCAGGCAGACAGAGCCAGGCTGCCCTCATTTGTGCAATGGCAAAGAAGGAACACAGAGGATTGCAGATCCTAGCCTGTAGAACTAGGTGAATGCAGAATATCTGAGTGTTGTTTCACGAGAAGCAGAATTCTGTGTAGTCCAGTTGGGAAATAATAGTAGATGGGCAAAAAATCATTTTGTTCTGATACCCTCTTCTTTTAGTTAATACTTTTGAAACATTTTCTAGGCCTACACACCAGTAGCTTCAGAGCAAGTTGTTCAAAAGGGCAACTTTGTTGCTCAAAAGATATTTAAAAAATATCAAGTCTGTTATAACCATAAAAAGTATTTCTGGGGAAGGTTTAAATGCCATATCCTGCRTGGAATCACCTCAAGGAAGTAATTTGGTCCATTTGGTGAGTCTGCATCTACTGGAGCAGTACGGGGGTAGAGAGGCTTGAGCCTGTGCAGACAAGACTGACATTTAGTGCTAGTTAAATACACTTTGCCGCTCCCATCTTCATATTATTCTAAATAATATATTCCGTACAGGATGAATTAAGCAACATACTTCTCAACTCTGACATTCTTCCTCTTACAGATCAAAAATAAGTATAGACTGGTATTCCTCAAAAGTACACACTGAATCACTCCCATTAATTAAGGATTGCTTTTGTATCCACTTCAAATTATTTTAATAATAGTCTTGAGATTATCTGTTTGTTCCTTTGGAATCTCTGAGCCGCCGGGTTCCCCCRGCGCCGTCTTGTGGCCTGCTTTTACTGAACGGCCTTGAACCCGTGGTGTTAGTCGTGTTTAGTGGAGCACTTGCCTAGGCGAAAGCATGGAGAGCACCGTAAAAAGGTGCAAGCTCCCGACTGCAGGTAGAGCCGGAGTGTCAGCCCGGCTCCCCTGTCTTTGCAATAGCTTCAGTGTTGAGGACAGCCCCGTGCTGGTGATCAGCTCGAGCAAGGTCACTCAGAGCAGGCAGTGCTCAGCTGGAGYGGGTACCGAACCCGGGGATGAGAGCAGGAACGTGAGAATACTGCTTGGSCAGCTGCCTCCCCCAGCGCCACCAGCAAACGCACCAGTTGCTCATTGCCAACATGCTGGTGACGCTTAAAAACCGGCTCTTTCTTCTTATAGGTGCAGCTCTCTTCATGCCTGAATGCCACAACGTCTCCAGGAGCAGGTAGAATTTAACTGACTCTAGTTCAGCAGGGCCCGTGTCCCCATGAGACACTCTTAGCAGTCCGGGGCTCTGCTGCGTCTGCCAGCCTCTGTAGCCTGCCCTGTCTCCAAGGTGAATCCGCACTGGCAGCCGCAGGCCGGGCTGCAGCAGCAGTTGCTGGGGCAGGTTCGCCCTGCCCGTGGCAGCTGGGTCCCCGCGGAGCCCAGTGGCTGGCGACGCCCACGGTGATGCGCGCGGCACCGCAGCCCGGCGCACAGGCAACGCGGCGTGCTCCGTCCGGAGCTTATGTAACACCGAGCACCGTGCCTGCAACACGCTCCGTTACTATGGTGATGGGGCTGCTAGAAGCCTCCGAAACAGAGGAACGSGAGAACAAAAGCATCCCAGAAGCCGAGAGCCCTAAGTTCACTGTGCACATCTCATTTGTCCGGGTAATGTTTGAAGAATAGAATGAGGAACACGCCAGAAAAGAAAAGGAAAACAGATGTAACTGTCATGRGATCTTGTCTGGTATTAGCATACCTGAGGTTGCAATGTTCTCTCCCATGTTCGTTTCTCTCTGATGTTAAAAATAGTTACATGAGCTTAAGGAAGCAATAGAGAGGTTGGCGGGTAACTGAACAGACGCTGGAAAGGGATCTGAGTTTAAGGGCGGTTTTGTCCAGTGTTAGTGTAAACATTCATTCCATGTATGGGTTCACAGGAACCTCTGGGAAAATACGAGATGGTGCAAGAGGCATGAGATGGCACCAAGCAAAAAGACAGAGCTGTAGAGGAGGAGAGGCCAAGCAGCCTCGATTCTCCTGCTGCACTKGTCTCTTTGTCAACTGAATAAAAAAGAACCACAAACATTATAACAATAATAATAAAAGGTCTGTTCAGGCATGAGAAATGACAAGAACRCTATAATTGCTAAGAAAGTTAAAGCTTCTTAAAGCAAGAAAAGAAAATCTGTGTACATTTTCCATAGAAGTGCAACTGCCAGGACTTGTTCTTACACTGTGTGGCTTGAGCAACGTTTCCAAAGACTTGTTTCTCTTTTGCTGCCTGAACTCCCRTGGTGCTCCCCATGGCCCTGCTGCCGTGGCAGCGGCTGGCGCGGGCCGGGCAGTGCTCCGTGCCGCGCTGCTTCCCAGCCTGCAGCTGCCACTGCCGGAATTGCAGCTGCTGGAGCAGAGCAAGGGCAGGGGGCTCGAGCTCTCGGAGCAGCCCCGCACCAGGTGCTCTGCCGTAGCTGCTCCGCGAGCCCCAGGGGTACCTCCCGTGGGGATGAGCGCCAGAGGCAGTGGAGGCTGCCTGGAGAAAGCAGTGCCCCTGTTGCAGGGCAGGAGTCGGTAAGTGCATGTGTTCACACGAGAGCAGCCTAATCTGTCCCTCTGATGACCAACATTCACAGCTCAAAGTTGTCTAGGTCTGTTCTAGCCRCACAACCCGTGCATTTTGGCCAACACAAGGACCAATCTTGTCTGCATTTCACTTCAGAGGCAACCAAAGGAAAGGAACAAAGCAAACGCTCCCTCACCGCTAGTTTCAGAAAGATACAGTACACAAAGACTTGCCGGGTTTATTCCTGGTACCCATTCCCACCATGGGCAGGAAGAGGGAGAAGTGGCTCTTCACACCTCCCTGTATGTGCTGCTCAACTATGTTTGGGTTGCTGTGTTGACAGCAGAAGCAAATCACCGAGATGGCAACAATGGAAACCAGGCGCAGTGACGCGTGGTTTCCCCGTTCTGCGGGGCAAGCCGCCAGGCCCGGCTCCAAGGCTGGGTCAAGGGCTGCCCCGCTCGGCTCCTGGCTCCCAGCGCGGCTCCGTGGYGCAGATTGGGTAGGTGGTAGTTACCCAGCCGGGGTTTCGGTACCCGCGGTGTGCCAGCGGGCTGCAAAATGTAAAGGGGGAGAGCTGGAGCAGCTGGAGGCTGCGCAAGTCTCCGAGGTCCCTGCTCTGTTGGGAACTGCCCACCTGTTAACATTTGTTAATAATATGCCAAGAAATGGGAATTTAAGAGACGAAGGAAATTTTAAAATCCCTTCCCGAGCATTCCATAAACTCTAGTATAACACAACTCACTAATTTGGTGGGACCTCAACAGGGCAACCATTCAGCTGGAGGAGGCTGTAATAAACACCTTAACTTTGCAAGTGCCACGAGCCCCGTGCTGGGGTTTGACATAGCTGCGTGGTGGGATGGGTGAGAAAAGAAGGCAGTGTGTATTCTTTGCCTGCTAGTTTATACTCTTTGCTCAGCCTTCTAAAAGGTGGAGTTTTGTCGGGAATGTGGAGTGTATGGGGCTGTGCTGCCTGAGTGGTTCTGCAGTAGTCATCCTTTGTAAACTGAATGCTCATTAAACTGAACATAATCAATAAGTTATATAAAATAATTGTATAGAATAAATATTTATCATGAGGTTGGAGTCAGCTCTGCTGAAGCTGTCGCTTTACTGAATGAATATTCCCTTTGCCAGTCGGTGTTTCTCAGAGCACGGTTCCGACACGTTTGTCATTTAAACTAGCACAAAACCCAGGAACTCAGAGTCACAGCCCTCACGTCCCTGCGAGCCGYGGATGTCAGAGGATGGCCGAGGTGCCATTTCCAGCCTCACACACAGCTCAGCCTTGCCTGGGCTGCGTCCTGAGCGCTCTGGTTTAAGTTCACTCTGCTTTGAGCAAGGGGGAGGATTAAATGTTCTAGGAAGGTTCCTTCTGACCTGAATTAGTCCCTGGCTCTAAATATCAGCCTAAGTAAGGGAGGACACACTTGATGTCCTTGCCAAATCCAAGCCCAGAGCGGCAWAAAATGTGCTGTTGTGACCTATTGAGGCAGTTAGCGGTTGCAGGATTGTTTTGATCATAAATTCCAGTCACGCTCTTTAACTAACTGTCCTGGTAAGTAGCTGCAGAGCTCTTAAGCTTTTAGAAGTTCAAATTCTCAGCGTTGTTCAAATAAGAAGGCTCTTCCGGAGCTCCCTTGGGAAATCCAGCACGTGTAGCTGTGGTGCGGGCGTTGGTCCCATAAATCCCTCACATGCCTCCGGAGGGCACTTAGTAGCATCCCAGCGCCTGCTGCACGGGCTCCAGTTTGGGGTCAGTCAGTAATCAACACCCAGGACTCGCATTTAGCAGCCCCCACAGTTTTACTGTGGCTATTCCGTTTCCATGGCCACTTGCTCCACTTTGCCCTATTTCTGTGAAATTTTAACGAACRTTTCCATTTCATGCAGTTTAGTACTCTCTTGTTCATGATGTAGCTCAACAAAAGATTAATTTTCTGTTCCCCAGTGGGTGTCACCAAGGAGCACGTGTCATCTCATACCACTGCCCTTAGCCACTTTGCTACCACCTGAATTTTGCCTCACTAGTCTTATTCAGAAACATTTTGCTGGAGAGCATTTGCCAGACTTTTATTTCAAGGGCAACTGACACAACTGTTTAAAACCGTAATGTTTAACTCAGAGCTGAGGAGATAATTATGCAAGTTAGAGCAGAGAGCACAAGGAGCGTAACATTGCAATCCGTGGGATGGGATGGCCAGGTTAATCRCAGGTTGGATGAAATAATGTCTATTCAAAGACTGCCTGATTGGATACCTAATATSATATAAACCCACAAAATTTACTAGGGAAAATCTTCTTCTATACAATCAGGTTTAAAATAAAGCACAGGTTGAGAAACGCAAGGGAAGATGTGTACAGATGCCACTGTTATTTGTATACGAGTCCTGACAAAAGCTTTCTTTTTCTTCAGAAGAAACAGCAGTAAGTAACCGAGAGCCGTCAGATCCTTTTGCATGGCTCATTAGCTGCATTGCCTCCACATTCTCACATTCTTGAAACATTTTAAGCATAGTCACTCATTCAGATTTTGACAAATAGAGATTTGCTTCTCATCTTAACATGTGTTGTTTACCAAGGAAAAACAGAATCAAGATTTCTGATCAGACCGAGTTTCTCGCTGGGAATTTGCAAATAATGTGTATGTCCTTTGCTTGGTCAGACATTGAATAACCCCATTTTCTGGGAAAAATGCCACCGTTACAGTTCCCCRTCACGCCACAGCAGCGTTTTGATCTCCTCCCAGAAAACACTGGAGATGTTCAGGATGGCAACACCAACTCATCCCTAAGGAGCATAAATACACGTGGCCTGCTGGTCAGGCAGCTGCTTTTAGCTCACGCATGCAGATTCGGTTAAGCCTTTTCCGGTCCATACCATGTAAAACAAAATCTCACTGCACTTTCTGTCCATGTAATCAATAGAATGGCCAAATCAGGTTTTCTTGTATAGTTTGCTGGATATTAATGCTTTAAGATATATCATCTGTGAACATATTTGCTGTAGTTTTGCTGTTAAAGAAGTGTTAAATCCCATCATTCTCAGGATTTTCTGAAATTCTCAGCAATACAGTGCTCTTGTGCTTTCTAGACAAAACAAAAAGAAACTGATAATTACATCATGTCAGATGACAGCGATTTAAGTGAACTCGCAGYCGTCCATGGTTTGGAGGTGGCACAAGGCCTCAAAGGCCGCTTGCTGCGGCGCTGTGCGGAGCTCCCCTAGCCCTGCCCTGCGGCCCCGCGCGGCGCCTCTCACCCCTCTGTGGGGCTGTTTCTGTGTGCCCCGTACCAGCCCCTACGTATGGCTGGCCCAAGGACGCAGCCCTTACGTGCAGCTAGAAAGCTCCGTGCACACGGACGGTCTCCAGCCCTTCAATTCCCTTCCTAATCGGTTTCCAGCGAGCGCCGTCTGCTCTGCGCTCTCCAAGGACTTGTGAGTAGAAAGGGTTGCTGTTAGGGACAGAGGGGTTGGGGGGCGGCCCCGTTTGCGAGCTTCCGTGGAGAGGGGAGCTCTCTGGAGGAGCAGGAGGAGAGACRCGTAGCAGACATGGGCCACGTGGAAGCTCCTTCCTTCCCGGCAAACAGGACCTGTCTTCCAGGTGGAACACGAGGCTCTGCAAGCGACTGCGCTGTGCTGAGTCAGCGCCGGGTGAGAGCTTCCCTCGGAGCCCGTCTCTCCATGGATGCTGTTTTCAATCTTCCCTCATTCCCGTTGAAGTGAATAGCACTTCTGCACCACTGATTGCAAAGCCGTTTCGTGCAGCAGSAAGAATATATCACAATGGTAAAAAGACACTCTGTAGTAGGAAAAATAGGTTGCTGTGTGTTGTACGTGACTCAGCGGAGCCCAGTTTTGTAGCTGTTCAGACAAAGTGCTCCTTGCAGTTACTCCTGCTCCCTGCAAAGTCTCGGCCTTGGGCATCGTGCCGTGTTTCTGAGGCTGCGAGGCCCAAGGGGAAGCTCACAGCCACTTTCTCCAGCGGCTGACGCAGAGCGGGAGTCACAACGCAGTGGCACAGCTTAATTGCTAGCTTAAAATCAGCCATTAATTTTTCATTATTTGAAAGTAAGTAAGTTCCCGTTACATAATCTAAACTAATGCCAGGATCCTAACCTGGCTGCCTTAACCAACCTGTGGGGCGCAGAGCCTCGGGCCGGGTCTGAGCCCGCTGATCTCGCCCCATCTGTAGTAGGAGACTACACACTGGCCATTGCATCCCACGTAAGAGGCAACACTCAGATTTTTAAAAGAATTTAGGTGCCTAAAGAGGCAGAAAATCACATTTCACACATTTTGACTTCATATTTAGGTGCTTAAGCATCTTCAAAAATGTGGTTAAAATCTAAGGCTTCAGTTGTTTGGAGATACCTCATTCAAACGGGGGGCATGGAAACATTTCTCACACCTTAGTTGTACACAAAAGACTCAGAGTTTTACCAAACTAGATCCTAATGGTCCAAAAGCTAAGAAAAAAAGCCTCCAAAATGTATACTTAAAAAAAATAAAAACCCTTATCTTAAATGATCTTGTGACTTTTTTTTTTTTTTTTTTTTTTTTTTTTTGAGATTTATCTACTCATTTTGGAACCTTTGAGGTCTGCAACGCTTGTGTTCTGGAAGAAGTCTGTGGACTAGTTCATCTACCCTGCTGCTGCTGATATATATAGACCCAATGGGAAGATTTTAGAAGGAGCAGCTTTACGTCTGAATATCTCCTTTTTTGGCAGCTTGTATCTCATTCTGTTATTCAAGCATGAGGGGCGGAGCTGGATGTAAAGTGTTTTTTTTAGTTTGTTTAATTATTGGCTTAGAACCGAAAATAGCACAAGTCCTGATTTACTTTAACACTAAGGGTCCTATTCATAGGATACAAACCATAAACATGAGAGAATTGCATAACCCAAGAACATAATGACTGTAATTACAGGAACAGCAAAGGTCACTGGGTCCATCATTAGTGTTTCTTAATTTCCCTTCACTTCTCTCCCTCAGTGCACATGGTCCTGTTTTATCCATTGCTCTTTAAACATCCCCTCTGTCCCCAGATGAGCTGCGTCTCTGGCTCCTGCAGCACAGCAACTTTTCCTGATTATTTYCATTTTTGCTGTACTCGCCATCACTCCTCCTTCCATCTGTCCTGCCTAAAATTGTTGTTTGAATTTGCAGCCAGCGGGCGGTTGCTGCCTTGTGGACAGYGTTGCTCTTACCACCGGCTGTCCCTGCTGGGCCACGCTGGCTACAGGGCTCTTCCCCCGAGACAGGGGATCACCTGCAAAGCTCACACTTCACAGCCTAGACACGGCCTAGACACAGCCTAGACATGCCCTAGACACAGCCTAGATATGGCCTAGACATGGCCTGGACAAAGCCTAGATATGGCCTAGACACAGCCTAGACACAGCATAGACATGGCCTAGACAAGGCCTAGACACGGCCTAGATATGGCCTAGACACGGCCTAGATATGGCCTAGACACGGTCTAGACACAGCATAGACATGGCCTAGACATGGCCTAGAGACAGCCTAGAACCGGCCTAGAGACAGCCTAGAGACAGCCTAGACACAGCCTAGACATACCCGAGACACAGCATAGACATAGCACAGACGCGACCCAGACACGGCCTAGACGCTGCCAGGAGGTTACTGCTCACGGGGACTGTTTGCCTCCCCTTCTGTTTTAAAAGCTCGAGTCTTCCTGACATGTCTAACAGGAGCAGTGGGACCGAGGGACAAGACCGCGCTAGGGCAGGGCAAGGTGCCAAAGCAGGGACTTCCTCCAACCAYGGACCCCTTAGCGCTAAGAGGACTTAAAGACACGAGTCTAGCAGAAATGAGGTGAGATTATTTAGATTTCTTGAAACGTGGTATTTCCTACCAGGAAAGCGGGRTTGCTGTTACAGAAGCCTTTACCCAACTCTTACCCAACTCTACGGGCATAGAGGTAGGTCGGAAAAACAGGCAGCACTTGTGGGGTGTGTTGGACAGAGGGCCCTTGGTGGGGCCGGCCAGGGCGCTGAGCGCCCGGGAGAGCTGCACGCCGCCGCGGACCACCAGGAGCATCCCCCGGAAAACATGGGCTCCATGGAGCTCAAAGGGCTGCTGTCACTCCTCACCACCTCCGCCGGGGCAAACTGGAGCGTTTGCCAACCTTTCAACCCGAACCCAAGGGCAAACGCTGGGCCTGAGACCGCCTGGAGAACAAAAGTCTTTTCATGTGCTTTATCTGAATAAATAATAGAAAGTGTAATATTTCCGGACGTGGGGGATGCTTCAAGATGCATTTAACGTATATATGCCTATGTGACTATGTGTGAGACAGCCTACATGCCTGGCTGCTTGACGGTCTCGGAAGGGAAATCCCAGCAAGTGCGGAGTGGGTGAGAGGGAACGCGGGGCGGAGAGCCTGGCGCCTGCCCGCGYCGCCACGACGCGTGAGGACGTCGACAGGAGCAGGAGAGGCCGCCCCGACGGCAGCGTTGCCTCCGAGGGAGCTCGGCAGGCCGGGCAGTGGCACCGGTCATGGGCCGAGCTTGGGATAATCACATTCCTTGCCGTTGCCGTCTCTCCGTTCACTGGATATATTAACAGTTGCAAGTGATGTGCACTGGGCACTGTGTGCTTGGAAATGAAATACCAGTTATTTAACTGAACTCAGCAAGTTTAGCCATGTTGCAAATTTTGAGCGTAAGGAGGTTTCAAACTGCACTAAGTCAAAATGTCTCCTTCAAAATGTAGCTAAAAATCTGTACATCCATCTACTTTTYGTATATTTTTTGATCATGAGTTCAATGTTCGATTTGGCTATTTGTAACTAAGTAAGTTGAGATCTGTTTCAGAGAGACAGGCGGCACCTGGGTAAAGCGGAGCTTGTGTAGGTCTAGCTGACCAAACTGTGAMGTCTCCCTGCAAACCTCTTCTCCAGGCCAGGGAGGCCTCCTAGGTAAGAAGAGTCTTATCTGAGCAGCTGCGAGAGCCAGAAAGAGAAGGAAAATGAAGTGCAAAAGCCTTGTTGTAAAGGAGATGTTTGTTTTCTGTCACGGAGGAGGTGAATTGCCTTTGAAAGGGTCTCTGCTGCCAATTAATTCACATGCACCTGATGTCTGATTTCCACTTAGAAGGCTCATCTTGCATCGGTTCAAAGAGGTTGTTCRAAGTGGAAGAGCATTTGGAATGCAGGTGAAAGCGCAAACAGAATCGCAAGGGTTAACACTTACATGTGTTACTTCCCCAAAACTAAATCTGGAAAGGATGTGTGTGTGTGCATGAATATATCTGCCTCTGTGCGTGCCTATGAGAGACAGTAATTGGATCTACAATGAGCATGACGTTAATGAAGATTTCTTAATATTTAGCCTTAAAAAKGCTTCAGATCGGTAGAAACAAAAGATGTTCAATGACCAAGCAGCAGCCCAGATGGGAAGGTAAAAGCTGTTCCACTGCGAGCTCCAGTGACCCTCGGAGGCGGGTGGCCCTCCATGGGTGTTGGCCAAGACGCCCAAGAAGGGCTCTCGGTGTGTGGGAAGAGGCGGCCCTTGGCTGCAGACCAAGGCGCGCCAGCCCAGCAGTTTTGTCTGCAGGGCCTGGAGAACCGTTCCGTTCCAAACACTGAGGTTTTCATGATAAATGTTTCATTTCTTTTTAATTTTCATGATTTCAAAGGACAGAATAAAATGGAAATGCCGGTTTCTATGAAAATGTTTGCCCTTTCTAATTAAGCTTTTCACTATTTTCCATCAAGCAACCTGGTTTTGTTCATGCAGAAATGCACAGGGAAGTCAGGTGGCAGGAGCAACGCAGCTGTTTTCACAACACAGCAATTTTTGAGAACCACAATAAATACTCCCAGGCCTCTCACAGGCTGCAGCACTCGGTTGTTTTCATTTTCAGCTCTGTTATTTAATACCTTTCTTCTTCCTGCGCTCTCCTGCCAACTTTGGCTTTATCCAGGATAACTGGAGATGGTGGCAGCCAATATTTGTTTGAGGACAAACCCTTTTACAAGGCAAAGAAACTAATTCTTGCCCTTCACTTAGGAAGCAGCAAATGGCAGGAAAATGGCAGCTCAAATTTAAAGTTTTCAGAATGTAAATTGGAAAGACAAGTGGAAACAGTCAGGGTGATTTGTCATGTTCCAGTTTAAGGAGGTGGGAATTGATGATCAACTACTCTTACGTGAGCAGCCGTGTGCGCCGTGCTGGTTAGCAGCAGTGTCGGAGCTGCGCATGCTCTGCACCTCGCTGTTCTCATGGGGCAGTAAGGGAGGAGGCAGTAACAGGCTAGGACAGATAGCATATCAGAAAATCCCAAAAGGATTTTTCTTGTAGCCTTTTGGAATCCAATATGTCCTGGGGCAATGAGAAAGAAAGGAGCTTTCCATCCAAAATTGGARTTTTCCCTTTTCTTCATCCTTCATCCAAGGGAAAGTGAAGGAAAGGAGGATGAGCTAGGCAAATAGCTYGAGGATTAATGTTTATGGCTCCAGCAACACCTCTGTGTTTTGGAGCGTTCAAGCTTTGTTTTGTCTGTGCAATAACAGGAGGGTCGATTTCCAGACAGCGCAAGCCATGCAGTTCCCACAGCCCAGGGTGTAACGTACCTGAGATGGGCAGTGGGCCGGCTGCGAGCTAAAGCTGAGCACAGGAGAGGGATCAAACTAATCTCCATTAAACTGAAAGAAGTTGTTTGGCTCCCAAGACGCCGGCCTGCCCAGTGGCGCTGCGCGGGGGACCTGTGGGTGCAGAGCCTGGCTGCTCTTCYGCGGCCATCGGCACCAACAGCAACTCTGCTGCTTGAGGTGCGTCTTCCAAAACATTCTGCACACAAGTGATCAAACACGTCGCCAGCGTCTGCTGCCTCGGCCCGTGTGCTGGTCAGGGCTCCTCGGAGAGCCTCCCCAGGCTGCAGAGCAGACTCGTGCCTTATGTTCAACTTTATTCATTTATGAATCTTAATAGAGGCTAAAAAATTAGCAGCCCCTGCCCAGAAGTGTTCACAGGCCATTCGCCGTTTTCAACATAAAGTCCATACCAACGTGCATGGATAAGATATTTATAGATATTTATCATTATGTGTTTATTATTAAGATACTTATTTCTGGCCCACAAAGTTCAGAAAACAGCACCAGGTTTGTTTTCAGCAGCATGCAAAAAGAGAGCAGGACCCTCAGGAACTTTAATTTTACATAGTTCACGTAAACACATTGTGGAATAATCTTTATTTGCACAGTCACATACTGTATTTTTTGTGTTTTCCTAACGCTACCTAATGCTGTGTTTTCAGCAGTTCAGGTGAAGGCTGAGGAACAGGTATGCAGTAATTAAATGGCAGGGAAATTAGGGCTGGAGGAAGGAAGCAGTTAACCCTAAATATAAGCTCTGTTTCAGATCTTTGTGGTACCTGTCCCATTAATGAGACAGCATCTTCCTTCGGTACTGGTGAGCGTATTTCACCAGTGAAACTCTCCCACGGAACAGGAGTCTGTACGACTGCAGCAAGAATTAGAGAGCTGGTCTGATTTTTATCAAGTCTGAGCAGGTAGAATTTCAAGGCATAATAAGTGATTGAAACTGAAGTCTTACAAGGAAGAACTAGAGAAGAAAGAACTCACAACCATGCAGTGAGTAAAATATTTTACAAGTTTCCCTTTTCTCCCTTAATGACATTTCCCAGTGTCCTGTCTAAAGGAAATGGCATCTTTGCAATGTGACAACTGTGTAAAATGCTCCTCAGAAGTTGTCTGTCTCGCACACCAACAGCAGCTCCCCGAGAGGATGCTCGGCGCACGTTGCAGCAGGAGGAAGTCGCAAGAGGGGCCCTAGGCTTCCGAGGCCAACCCTGGCCTCCCCGTGCAGTGCTTGGGCTCCCAAATGCTCCTGTCTCAAAAGCGGTCCTGATAACTGGTGAAATTCCTACCAGCATATCAATGATTTCGTTAGAATAGAAACCTTTTCCTCAGGGTCCATAACACCTTTTTGTGAGGGTTTCTGATATAGAGCAGTATTATTGAGAGTACGTAAGCACTGCTTGTATACGATAGATTTTTAAATTTTTTGTTTGTGAAAAATGTTGTTAGTTTTCTTTTCGCACATCTCACACAATAGACTACAATAATACTGAGCATGACTCATACATTGGAATGATTCAGCAGCCTAGAAAGTCACAAAGTAGGTAGAGCTGACTTGAAATCTGGAGACTTTGCTGTCTTCAGGGCATTGTAATTTGCCTGGAATTGGTGGAAAGTTCTGCAGCTCCGTACAGTTTATGTACATATACACAAAGCTACATAGGGGATGACCAAAAGTGATATATCAGGTCTGATGCTGTGTTTTTAGTCAAGGGCAAGACTGCTAGTAGCATAAATACATATAGGACTTGAATGTATCTTCTTATAATCCTCCAAATATTGAATATTATGAACAGATATGTGTGTTTTTTTCTTAAAAATAAGGAAATCTGCAAGCAAAAAATTTGTATAAAGTAATGAAATTGAAAAAGTGAATAAGCCAATTTTGCCACATAGAGGTAGTTTTGTCAAGCAGATGACATCAAAAAATGTCTCTGTTTTGTCAATCAACTGCCACCAGTCCAACCCTGTATTCCCACRTGGCAGAGTACTTCCATACTGCAGCTTCAGGAGGCCCGGGCACATGCAGCGAGTCAATGCTGCAGGACACAGGAGACCACTTAAGGAGTAATAAAATAACAAGGCATGGCCTTATTAAAGGGGACCAGCCAAGGAGAGAAGCAGAAAGGTCCCTCAGGCTGAGGGTGGGAATGAGAGGGGACAGGGAAAGCAATGAAAAAGGAGTAATGGAGASAGGCAGATAGGAATTAAATGGCAATTACTGAGAACATATCATCCGTGTCCATCAAATAGTGTTCTCTGTGATCCGAGTGCTTCGAAAGATCTAAATCCCCATTTGTTGCCACTGGGCAAATTCAAATACTGAACGTTTCTGCTTCTGACATCGTTAAAAAGTTTATGTGGCTGCAGGTCAGCTCTTCAGAGGGTGTAAATCATCCTTGCTCCATTAGCACACAGCTTGTGAAGTCACTGGAGCTGAAATAGTTTATACTATCTGAAAATTGGGATCTATAYCTCTTAATTTATGTAGTATATGTAATTCATAGCCTAACTCTTGTTCATCTGCTAGGCCACCTTGCTATTTCTTACACCGATATCCATAGCCTTGCATCTGTTTTGCATTTTCCCCACATTTCTGTGCTAGATCAAGTGTCTCCCWGCTGCCCTGTTGTCATTTTCCTCTGGCAGCAGCCAGGGAGTTTTCTCTTTCCCCACCCCGGGMAGCGCTGCTCACCGCGCCGGGGCGGCTGGGCAGTGTCCCGCGGGCGCCCGGGCCGCTCTCGTGGCACCTCCGCGCCTCGCCTTGGGAGCCGCCTTGGCGGTACCTGGGCTGTGGAGCGCAGGCCTCGGTGCCCAGCGGCACCTTCCTTGCAGCCTGCGCGGCGCTCGCTTCCCGCCTGCCTCTACGTGCCCTCCCAAAGCCTTTGCTGCCCCGTGCTGACAATTCGGAGTGACTCTGCCACTGGCGTGCCGTGACCCTCCTTTGCCTTGCCCCAGATGGTGTCTCCCCGTGGACTCCCGCTGGTTTCCTGCCTCCATCCGCTGCCTCTTGCATGTGCCTGGTTGGTGCGCGTGGGTGTCTGTGCCAAGCGCATGGACAGACACTGGGTAACCGTAACCAAAACCGCGACGTTCCCCCGCTACCAGTGTGTGCACGGCCTCCAGGGAGGTGCAGACAGGGGTCAGTGTGAAGCATGTTCTGCTTTAAAGTTTTCTTGTGGGCTTTTCTCCCACCTCTTCCTCTAGTCCGTCCTCATGCCCAAAGCGGCAGGACGGGAAGGGCCAGCCGCAGGCCGTGCCCTCGGCAGCGAGCGCCGGGCGCGAGCGCCAACGCGCTGGGCCCAGCTGGGCGCYGCTCGGCCTCTGCGAGGCACAACCAGGTCCCACACGGGCCCCCCCAGAGCCGCGAGCGCTTTGCCGGCCGCCTGCTCAGCTCCCTTCCAGGCATTCTCAGCACGTGCTCTGGCGCTTTGTTAACACCGGAGCCCTAATTTTCTTCCTCTGCTGCAGTTTCTAATTTACCAAAAAAAAAATAAAAAAAGAAACAACTTAATGAAGTTCTGTAATTTGTGCTAAACACTCTGTTCTTTTTTGCATATTTGGCCACTTCAAAGGTCTTTCCTAAACTTCAAAGACTACCTTTTGAAGTCACTTAAATTGTGAGCCAGCTAAAGGGATTTGCWCCCTCCATTCAAGCAGCATTTAAGTAAATACTTGCAGTGGAAGATGTTTCGGGGGGTTTCTGAGTACCTTCCCCGCCAAGGATCCTTCCCGGGTAGAAAATTCCTTTATGGCACCTCACAAAGTGTCACGCTAATATAGTTCAGTAAAAGAACCATTAACATGTGACTATTGAATCCCTACTAAGCAGCTACAGTAACTGTCTGAGGGAGCAAGAAGCCACAGTGAGCCTGGTCCTGCTGCCCACAGGGAGGTCCCCRTAGCCGCAGTGACATTAGGCACACGCAGCCCCACGGCCCGGGGCAGCCGCTCGCCCTCAATCCCGTCGTGTGCTGCCGGCTCCGGCAGCTGCAGCCTGGAGCCTCTGTGCGGAGGGAGGCAGCGATGCTGAGGATGTGGGGGCCCCATGGAAACAGCCCTTGCCCTTTCACCATGCTCAGCCGCTGYCGCAAGGACAGAGGAGCAGCGTTGGCACAGCAGGACGAGCCGCTCGCGTCGGCTGTGGGCACCGGCGCTACCAGCGGGGCCGAGCAGGCCCAAAGGCACCTGAAAGGCTCCGGTGGCGGAGGCGGGGTGTGAACATTAAATGTCCTGCTGGCATCTGCCGGTTCACATGTTCTGAAGAGCGTAGGGTTCTCCATGGGGCATCTCACATGCAATTAAAGACTTGTGGGGACAGAGTTTTATTGGAAAGGTCTCTGGATGAAAATATGAACCTTTCAGTAAAACCAAGATCTATGTGAGTTTTGKTGAGAAGATAAAAGATGAAATAGAAGCTGTGTCCAGCAAAAAGTACTAGTTCCTAATTTTGTTTCATGTTTTCATATTTTTTATGGATTGTTCAATATTATATGTTCATATATAGAGACATCTCAGCAGAAGTGGTGTATTAGTGTGCACAGGAGTTGCTACAAGATAATATAACAACACTAAAATACTAAGTTATGTTTATTAACCATTAAGACCAGCAGATACTTAGTACTGACTGCTGGATCTTAAGGTCCTTTCTATCCTATCTTCAGTATTGTTCTAATGAAAACATCAGTGTTTGATCATGTCAATGGCAGCCAAGCTAAAACTGGATTTTGAAATACTGAGTTATCCCTAAAATGCAAACTCCACGACAGGCTGTTCCTATTCCTACATGTTCTCAACACTCCCATCATCCAAATGAGGTGCAGCAGGGAGATACCTGTTGCCCGCTCTCTTTACTCCTCGCTCTGGCCCCATTCAGATTGTGTTCTGGCTAGCCCGTGAAGTGATGCGCACTGATTTGCAGTCAAAATATGTCTGAAACCTCATTGTTTTACGCTTTATATTTTTTTACAGAAATGTTTCTAGCAATAAGTCCTCAGTGCTGCGCGGACCCCTTTTGGCGCTCCCCAGACCCTTGCCTGGCAGGGATGCTGCAGGTGGCACCTCCATGCGGTGGCAGCAGGGGCCCGTGTCCACTCTGTGCGATTGGCCGCAGGTCCTTGGAGTGCAGCCTCCAGAGCGGCCCACCTGCTGTAGAGCATCGTTTTAGGCATCCTAGATGAAAACAAGCCAAAGATGCTGAGTGCAGCTCCCATTTTAGTTCCCTGGGATTCATAAGATATAATTAGGCCACCTGCATATTAGTATCCCAAAAGGTGAACGCGTTTTATTTTTCTAGGCTAGAATATTTTGGTCTGTGGTTCGACACCTGAGACTGATCTACTTTTTGTCAGACAGTATAGAACTATGTTTATATATAAAATGTACTRTATGTTAAATAGCTGTCTTCCATTCCTCTTTAAACACCTTGTTCCGTCAATATTATCAGCGTTCAGTGTCAGCTGTTAATCAGCACTGTCAGTTTGAGGTAGACCGTATTGAGTTGGTGAAAGAGAATCGATTGCTTGACTGTCTTGTTTACACAATGGTTCTTTAGGGCCGTTCTGTCCGAAACGCCTCATTCAGCCRGCTCTCACCTCGAGGGGCGTCACAGACCATTTTTCCCTTCCATGTTCCCATATGCACATCTCATACTGTTTATTTCCTCCCTGAATCTTCTCTCCCTGCTTCTCCCTCCTCACAGCAGGGTGTCCCGGCGGAGGGCAGGGCAGGGATTGCGCTTCCCTCTGCTCTCCCTGGCAGGGCGTTGAGCAGCCGCGGCTCCGGCTCCAGACGCCCCATCCAGCGGGAGGGCAGCGGCTCCTCCGCAGGCTGCACCGCTGCCCCGGACAGAGCCTGGAAAGGGCAGAAGGTGCTGGCCCGCGTCGCGCCTTAGTCCCCAGCTAGGAATGCATTKAGTCCTACTCTGGGTTTCTGCAGAGACTTAGGTTGCTTTTTATGTGTTTCCAGCTCACTGGCTGTTTCCGCTGTGCTCCTTTCCACCCAATCCTTAATGCTGTTATAGATATTAAAGATATTTTGCAGGTACTTAAGATGTTATGTGGTTAAACTGTGCAGACAATAATTCACCTTCAGCTGCAGTCATTTTCTCTCCCATAACGAGACTCTCATAAATCATTCCTAACACAGTAAATAAATCTCTCAGTTCCCACCATGCACCATTATTAAATTTCAATCCTTCCTTAAAAATAAAGATGAATGCGCTTAGTAACTGCACATAACTAGAGCTGCCATCCCTTAACAAAGTGTCTCCTAGTGCAGAATTTGAGCTAGAGAAATGTGTTTACTTTTACGGACTTGACCATTAATCATGCTGGAGAAGTGACGTATTCYGGCAGTGAGAGCGGAGCGGGACGGTGCCAGCCCCACGGCAGGAAGCAGCCGTGTGGGGCAGGGCTGGGTAGGCAGGAGGGCTCCCACACTGCTCCTCCTGCTCTCCAGAGCCCTTAAATGGCTCTTTTAGGAAGAAGGTGTTGAATTATCCTATAGAAAGGCCTGTGCTGTTTCACTGGGCGTTTTTGTAGGAYGTTGCAGCGGTTGGGTGGGTTTAGGTTATCCTCGATTTTCAATCTTGTTGATCTTTTCATCTAGATTTATTAAACTTATACAATCGACTTTTAAGAATGCCTGTTTCTGCAAGATTTTGATTCCCAGGTGCAGGAAAGAGCTTTGCTGGAGCGAAAACCTCCTTCCCTTAAAACAACAGAAACCTTGGATTTGAAGACTAAATCTACTGACCCCATGGTCAGGATAAAGGAACTTATTTTCTTTTGTGGTTCCTTCAAACCGGTAGCCTTTGGAAGCATTTAAAAAAAMCAATACGATGGTAGAAAAGAAGAGTTCAGTTGCAACCAAGTAGGAGATCCCAAGTCAAGAGTGCGGCTCCCTGACCTGGTCCTAGTGGATGCACATGGCAAACGCCCGCGCCGGAGCCCCAGCGTGGCTGGTTTGGGGATGCCAACCGAGATGGGAGCCGAAAGCGACATGGCTGAACGCAGTCATCTCGCAATACCGAGCTGCCCCAAGGACGTGCTTCCTTGGGGCTCCCTTTACACACCTGCCTTTTACACACCCGTATTTAAAATTTGAGCAAATAATCCCTTTCGGACATCTGTGTCTTTCCACACGAGTGCAATCTGCTGTCAGGACCTCACGCAGGCAGCTCCGGCCTCGGGAGCGTTTTTCGTTCCTTCCTTTCTGGGTAGCTGGGTTTCACAGGCTTGTCTAAATGGTATTTCACTGCTCAGGAATATATATAGCATTGCTGCCCCCTTAATGCGCTAGGTCATTAAACATGAAATTAAGCAATTGGCTTGATTTTAATCGAGCCCCGTGTTACTATATTTCTCTTTTTCCAACTTAATTATAAGGGTTATATGCTGTGCCTTTGACATGTAGCTCTGGGGAGAAAAGAAAAAATCTTCGTCATTTGACTCACACTCCTTTATGGATTAATATAGTAGAGACAAGGTAAACCCAGAGGCTGTGCACTTGCTGGCCCAAGCATTTATTTTCCTGCCACAAAAAGACAGAGAAAGAATTGCTTTTGATGGGTTTATGTCGGTCTTTTGRAGGTTCACTGTGTACCAAGCAGAGCTCGAGGCCGTGCCGGGACAGCAGTCCGGGTCCCCGTCGGGTGCGTTGCACACAGGGACCGTAGYGTGGATCAAGGGCTGGGGTTCCCGCAGTGCTGCTGTTCCCCTGGCGAGGCTGCAAAGCGGAGACGCTCYGTGGCGAGGGCCGGGCCGAGCGCCTCCCGCGCGGCTCTGCAGGTGTCTCGATCTCCAGGGAATGAGGCGCCCTATCCATAAACCCTGTCTCACCGCCTGGGGACATCAGAGAAGCAAATTCCTACCCCTTAGCAAGGCTCATGCCTGGAAAGCTYGTACACGCACCGTGTGCCCATTTAAGCACTTAGCAGCATGTTCCTGTATTGATTTGAGAGCGTCTTTTGGGCCGCTCCGATGAATTACCTAGGAGTATCAGAGCATCTGTGTGCTACCCAAATGGGCATTGATCCTCCTAATGACCTTGCTTTCACAGGCTCCGTCCTCCTCATTCCTCCCTTCCCTTCTGCTTTCCTGCCTGCATTGCCCAGCCAGCATATAGCTCCCCACAGCTAGAAGCAGCCTCCTACAGTTGTATCTGAAACATCCTGGTCGTGCTAAGAGAAAAGGGGCGTTCTGCCCCTTGCCCCGCTACTTAGTGTAATTGCTGTATATTGTATTGCCTTTTTGCAATATTCTCATAGAAACAGACTCTCTAACTACATTCATTTCACTTAGGTCGACTGGACCTTCTTTATTTCTGAACTAGAGGAGCCGCACGCAGGGACTGCACCACGCTGAGAGCCGCTCACGTTGGCCTCCCCAGAGCCGCTCATATCCCCCTCCCCAGAGCCGCTCACATCCCCCTCTGCAGAGCCGCTCACATTGGCCTCCCCAGAGCCGCTCATATCCCCCTCTGCAGAGCTGCTCACGTCCCCCTCTGCAGAGTCGCTCACGTCGGCCTCCACAGAGCTGCTCACGTCGGCCTCCGCGGAGCCGCTCACGTCCCCCTCCCCAGAGCCACTCATGTCCCCCTCTGCAGAGCCGCTCACGTCGGCCTCCCCGCGGGTGCCTCCTGTGGCCACTCTGCTCGTCCCTGCCCATGCAAGCTCTGCAACGGGAGCGCACGTGGGTCCTTTATAATGGAACTGACTTTATGCACATAGGCCAGAGAGAGCCTGATGGGAACATTTATTAAAACTCAGAAAACAGGCCTTTCCCACATTATTTATTTATTTGTTTGTTTTTATTCAGGTTTTATAAAGCTGTATTTCCTTGTAGGGGTGTAACTGGCTAAATAGTTACACAGCCTGGCCGCAGTGACCAGGCACTTTCTTCCAGTCCTACGTCCTTGTCATACAGGTTTCCTTTTTCTTAAAGTTAAGCTATATTTAGGCTTTAGGAATGCCAGCAAATGTCTTCAAGGGCTACGTTTAAGAGCGGGGTCATAAAACGAGTCCTGTTCACACCGGAGCTCCCACCTCGAGAAGCCCCATGAAGCCGGGGGGCGCCCGCGGCCGGGAATGGGGCCCTGCGCCCTGTGCTGAGGGAACATGGGGCTGCCGAGAGGCCACTCGCTGTCCTTGCTCTGCGCCTCATTTTGGTTTATAAAACATTATGTTTCGTAAAACACATTTTGTTCTTGGTGCTTCTGGTGCTGTCTTTCATCCAAGAGATCTCAAACCACTTTACACTCATTATTAATTAGGCCCCCAAACAACCCAGGAGGTAATTAAGTATTTATTATTGTACAGATGCATGAGCTGGAATAAAGTCTGAGGCCTGGTTCTCATTTACATTAAAGCCCCCTTAGACTCTATCAGTATAAAATAGCTTCAAAATTGTTACAAATTAGGTTCTTGGTCATGTTAGTGCTTCTCTATGACTCAGAGCAACGTTCTGAAGAGCTGCTTTGTTCAGGGCACGGTTGAGGTGTCTCATGGACAGGAGCTGGTGGCGCGTGGAGCTCTGCAAAGAAGTGTCCCGTGGGCAGGAGATCAGTGCTGCTCCCAGCACCCTTTATTGCAAGGGCTCTCTCCTGAGAGAGCCAAAAACAGTCYCTAGTAAAACTCTTGGACTCAGGACCCTCCTAGGATGCTCTCCCTACTACTCTAACAGGTCTTGTTCATTCACTTATTATCATCCTCATCATCTGCCCAGAGTCTGTGTTTCCTGTTTGCAAGTGCCCATCTTTGCAAGGCGGCAGACATGCCTGCACCCCAATCCGAGACGCTCAAGGTACTTTGAATTAATCTGATTGCATAGCAGTGAAGTACACGCAATTTCTCTGTTAGGTTGACTTGAATAAGGTGATCATTTCCAGCTGAAAGATGCTGATTTCTTCTGTTTTGATCATCTCTTCTTGCTCTTAGCTTTAATTGCCAAAGAGCCACCTGATTTCCCCTTYAGGTACCTCTGTTTCTTGCTTGTCCCTGCATTCATCCTTCCAATATTGATTTCGCGTATTAAAATTTTTATACATATTTTATCTTCCTTGCTGTTTCCCTAGCCAGTTTGAAGGAAGACATTAAAGGATATTGACTTCTTATATCCCACATTGTAAATACTGAGGTGGGAAATCCCTCTGCCCTGACCAGGGTCTGTGCTGGGGGCAGATGAGGACTTTGCCTTTGATTCCTGCCAGCTGARGCCTCCCTTCTGCAGGGCCTTCCTTCTGCGGGGCCTCCCGGGSAGGCGGCTGCGTGAGGGGGTGAGTGAAGAGAGAGGGTGGAAGACAAGGGGCCTTGTCTGCTCCCCTCCTTGGTGGCAGGGCAATTCTTTTGGTTAATCGAAGAACTGTCCCAGCTACTGCAGTAGCAAAATGAAAGATGCAACCGGTGACTATTGCTGGTTGATTTTCTTCCTCAGTAAGAAAGCTATGAATTTAAAACACATATATTTTAAATTCGGAGGACATTTTCTAAGAACTTTGAGGCTGGTTTGAATTTTGGGCATGAAGCACCTGACAGCATCCGTTTCATGTGGCGCCGTGGTAGCTCTTAGTGAGAAGAGCCTGCGTGAGGAGCGGAGCCCACGCAGCCGAGGCGCAGGGCGACGCATCTTGGCCACCACCTCATCTATCCTGACAAGAAGTTGCTGCTCTTCAGTTTAGTTTTGGAGTGAAATTTGTATTGATCCAGGTGTATTCAGGAGAGAGTCTCAGCTCTTTGCTAGGAGGTTTTTCACATTTCCTCCCTATGGCCAAGATTTAAAAAATGAGCTTAGGTTTGTTTTTCCCCTAAATACTCCATGTCATTTAAGTGAAATTATTTCTGTCATCACAGCATGAACAAGGCAGGAGCACGAAAATAAGATTGGAAGGGGCCTTCTGGATTATCAAGCCCAGTTATTTTCTCTCTCCAGCAACTGTGGTAGGAATGTTTTATTTTTGCTTTGAGGCTGATTGCTTTGCTTGCTCCTATCGTGAAGTTGTTTCAGGAATACGCTCCTTGCATGATGAGAAATCTTTTATTTGCAGCCTATATATATTCYGAGCCAGTCTATACCATCTTGTTCTTATGGAAACTTTGTTCATTAGCTGAAATAGCTATTCTTCCCACCTATTGTTTCCTTCTCATATATTTGTGCTAAGAGCAGTTGTGCCTCCTGCTCAGCTGTCGTTTTGCTTGGGTTGTTGCACCAGCTTTTTTTAATATCCTTCTGTAGAATAGATTTGCTCTCTCCTGGATCTCTATGAGCGTCCTTCTCGGCACTTTTTCCTGCTTGGATTAATATATCTCGCTTGTCCAGGACTGCACTTGTGTCCCATCATCACCCGGATGTCGCTCTGGTGTCTCACATCAGGGCATGAAAGTATCGTGCGTCATCAGCTGGGAACACGCTCTTTTAGGGCCAGCTTTACCCGCATCGTTTTTGTGGTGGTTTCTCATTAGTGGTCTGTGACTAAGCAGAGCATCTCCCTGCTCTGCCGTTGCTGCTGCTCACTGAGGCCTTGTTCTTCAGCAGAGCTTTTTGTTGGTCCCTGGGCACTGGCCTTTGTTTCACACCAGCAGAATCTCTCTCCTCCTCRTTTTTGCAGTCCTTGAGACCATTCTGCTTTCCTGCCCTTGCAGTTTTCCAGGTTGAACCTGCCTCTCAGCTTTTGCATCTGCACTTCTGATTTACATGCTCCTATTTTTTGTTATATTTTTGTTGATGAAAATAAACTCAACACTTGCAAAGGTCCTTGAGAAATCTGAGCCTAGCAGGTACTTTCAGTGTGATTCTGCTTTAATCTGTTCTAGCAGGTCCCATCTTCTCTGGGTTAGAGACCTATGTTAGCAGTTGTATCTGTGGCAGAACAGGCACTGCTCTGCCTTGCCAGGGCCCCRTTTCTTTCTCTATAACATGAACTACCTTCTCCAGAAAAGTAAATTTGCACACAAGTTGTGAAAGTTTCATGTTTTAAGCCTTGTTTTTATAGTCTTATTCTTTGCCTCACCAAGGGGAAAAGAGACAGACTTTTCTAATTTGCAATATTGCTGCCCAGCGTTCTTCTGTATCATAAATGATGGTTCTGGTTTAAAACTAATGGCACCGTTAATTAGTTTTCAATGTGTATTCATGCCACACTYTCTTTTGGAGGAGCAGGTAACTATTTTCATGGATAAAATTGTAATTGCCCGCCCGATCTGCCCTAAATGCCCGTGGCCAAAGAGGAGGTGCTCCTTACGCCCCGACTCGGCTGCGTGCGCCCGGAGCCCCGTGGGTGGGAAGGGTTCAGACGCCTGGGCTGAGCTCGCAGCACCCGCCCCAGTTAGGGGGATGCCCAGCCCACAAGGACCCTCCTGCTGCCCTCCGAGGGGGACGGGGGCTCCAGTCTTGCTCCTCCTCTGTTTGGCTGCAGTGTTAGATCTTTACCRAAGCACCTGAAATGCAGTCCCTAAATACAGACCGTTGGGAAGCRCTTGTTCTTTTGCCTGTTGCTAGCTAAGGGCTGTGCCTTGGCTGCCTCATCCCTGCAATACAAGGAGATGGCTGCTTCGGAAAAGCCTACGGAATCACGGTAATTTATTTTAAATCTAGGCAAAAAACTTTTTTTTTYCTTTGTAAATCAGTATTTTACATCTGCACACACTGGAATCCCCTGTTGCTTTCAGATGCCAATAATGAGGGTGAAGTGGCAATCTCAATTAACATACATAGGTAAGGGAAGAAATTCCTTTCAGCTAAGCAAGAGCAAAAATCTCAGTGTTGCGTTAGATCCGTAAAGGGCACAACGAGAATCCTCAGTGCACATTTTAATTTGCATTTAGTAGCTGAGTTCCTCTGTGTGAAATCCCAGTTGCTTATGAAAGGTTGAGGTCTAACAACTATCTAGTAGCCAGAATCTTAAGGCAGAGGGTCAAGGGAGTCTGTTTCCCAGAGAATGATTAAGGGCTTGTCCTCAGCCTGGCTGGGTTGATACGGTCCCTCTGGGGTTAATGGAGCTTGCCTGGTTCACACRAGCTCCTAATTTGTCTCGGGCTCCTTGGTTTTGGCTCTTGGCTGGGGTCACTGTGAGGGCTCCCATGGCTGCCTAGGAAATGCCCCTCAGCAAGGGGACGGTGCACGAAGAAACAGAGCCACAAAGGACCTGCAGGACGCCGGGCAAGAGGGAATCACAACAGGGAGAATGGAGAAGAGCTGTGAAGGCCCGAGGGGTTCGTAGGGCACCCCTCTTGTGTGACTGGTTCCTTACGGTGACTTGAATAACACAGGGCAAATTAAGCAGCGTGGCTGCTCATGCTCTGTGTGTACATTAAACAAGCAGGCTGACCGTCGCTGTGCTATCTCAGTGTAAAACACRCTCCTATACGCTACGTATAGGTAATATCTGTGCACAGCTTCTCTAGGAGCAACAGGAGAAAGTGTCTCACGGCAGATCAACAGGACAGGGATGTTCAAGCACGCTGTGCTACTTTATTCCAAATGGCATGACACTTAATTTGCTGAAGAATATTTGAATTGCTAATAATGCATGGGATTACCATAAATCCACCAACAAGTAGTATGTGTGAGAGCCACCAAATAAAACGAAAGCAGCGTAATTCAGATATCAGCAAGCATTAGGAAAGGATTTAAAGGCACGTCCTGTCGCAGGTCTGCCTGCAGCGAGTGGCTTCCATTGCTGCACTGAGAGTCCACAGGCAAGTTAGTGACACCTTCCCTACCGACCCCAGTCCTGTTTGGGTAGTCCTGTGATTCCTGTGCGAGCACGGACGGCTGCGAGGACAAACCGGGCAAAGTTCCCTGTGGCCTCCACTATACACTTAACAACCATGGCCAGACTATTCACTTCACTTTCCTATATCTAAGTTTCCCATCTGCAATTTGCAAATAACCCTTGTCTGAAAATGTTGTTTCTTCTGAAAGAGAATATTACTGGAGGGTTGTTTGATTTAAATGTATTTAACAGGGTGCAATATAACCTGTATGAGTAACTGCTGGGAACGGGCACGACAAGCATCAGTTTGGGTGCCACAATCCGAATTGTCTATGGGTAGGTTTGTGTCTAAAATAACAACAGGACAATCTAGAGTACAACCTGGGATGACAGAACACCCAAACAGAGCTGGGGGCTTTTTAAGTGAATTTGTTGTGTTAYTCATTGTAGTCTTTCCAGAATAAAGCATCTATAAGCAAAAGAACCGAATGCTCCCAAGAAGCACTGTGTTACATTTAGAGCATCTTCTGCTGCTAAAGTTTGGACAGAAAAAGGAACTGCCACAACTTGGAAAGAATTGAGAGCACTGAAAGTTAGAAAAACAGCKTGCAGCTGATGTGATGGGAGAGGCCCAGAGACACTCACCCGAGCTCCATAACCCTAGTTTCCAGGAAATGCTGATAATTCAGATTAAGCTAGACGGAGAAATTCTTTGGATTATATAAGAGGTGCAAAAGATGTTTGTCTCCAACTGCAAACATGTAATTTATGAAAATTACAATATTTCTATGCAAAGAAGGGGAGGAAAGAAGCACAAATGTGCTGTATTGTTTGGGAAAATTGTAGAATGTGAATAGGATAATCTGACCTCACCAAAATGGAAGATTTTCTGCAATCATTACTCAGAGTGAGATTGCTTCAATAGCAAGAAGTTTAAGTAAGAAGTTCTATGATTTCACAATTGTAGAAATATGTATTTAATCATTGTTTGGATAAATTTTTCGCAGATTGCACTTTTTTTCTTATTTTCTTTAAAATATCACTCTTAGAAAAGAGTATGAAAGAGCAGCGAATTGATATACTGCTTTYTAAAAGTGGTGCTTCTTTGCTTATGAGTTCAGTCTGTGCTTTATTTCCTAGAGATTCRGCTAGAGATCTACAGGAGACGAACGCGGCGCTGCAGCAGGCGCTGCGGTCCTGCCCCCGGYGGGGAGCGACACTGGGACCCGCCCGTGTGCAGCTGGAGCGGCCTCGCTCTGCAAGTCACCCGGCAAGCTCCTCCRCTGCTGCTCTAGGGCTTCCGAAGCAGCAACTGGATTCTCCTGAATGGACTCCAACCAAAACTGTGTGCAACTCGTGGAAGCTTCAGTTTTATGGGTGGGTGGCAAAAAGGCAAATTCTTGTCCTCTAGATATGGAGAAAGTGGCCTCAAAGGCCACTGAGCCAGTGCCCAGATTGGGCATTGAGCAATTCACTTGGTATATCTCTGAAATTAGAGATGATGGTTATTAGTGGTTATTAATATCTAAAATTCTTCAACTCTGTCTCTATAAGAAGGTCAAACAAGCCAGAATAATCCATGAAGAGAAGAAAATATTACTGCAAAAAATGTTATGATGTATCATTAAAATTAATCAGGACATTTTAGTTATTCAGATCCATTCTGCAAGAACTCGGTGATGAGGCAGCAGGATTYGGTGTTCCTGGTGCTGGCAAGAAGGAGGGGATGTGAGGAACGGCGAGGAATGCTTCCCAAAAGCACAGTGCTCTGACTAGCTGCTGCTGGGGGGCACTGGGAGGCTCGCAGGGGCTGGGGCTGGTCCTGGACATGCCRGTGCCCCAGGCCGCCCAGGGCAGCGCCCGCGGGGCTGCTGCGGGTCCTCCCCGCAGCCATCGGCACCCGCTCCGCTGGCAGCAGGAAGCGCGAGGGCAGAGGGCCAGGTCCTGCAGAAGGGATTGGTGGGAGAAACCTTTGGCTTCCCATGTGATGTGTTTTACTGCATGCAACAGTCAAGAAATACAATTTTCTCAAGGGCTTTGATCGCTCAGGCCTATGATAACAGGATCTGCCTTCAGGAGAGAAATTTTATTTATGAAAGCTCTTGTTTCTCTTCCCCTAAGCAGATCTCGAGAGGCAGCTCTACTGGGGGCCGGTATCAGATCTATGTACTTTTCTCACTGTTAAATCCCCCTAAACCTAGCTCTTGGCCGCCCCTTCTCCCAGGGACTTAGCCCCTTTTGGG
>PTEX01000365.1:0-46222 GCA_003342815.1 Eudromia elegans
GCCTGCAGTCATGTCAAGACAGCCTGCACTTATGCTAAGAGCAGAGTGAGTTTTGATAGGCCACAAATCCATATTCTTCCAACAGTATTACCACAGCCCAAGGCCCTCCAGCTATTGCACTGCTGTGATTGGGTTGACTGATGAATGCAAAATTTATCCATTTAACTTGAGACACGTGCTGTAAAAGTCTGAATCCAAGCTGACCACTCTATATTCTTTTTATAAAGTAAATGGAAAAAGAGAAATTGTACATTCTCCTCATTTGTGCCTAGCTAGTCCTGGTTTTGAATACAATTAATAACATTCCAGCTGTGCTTGTGTTTCACATATCGACTATGTTAAGAGAGAATGAGTTACTCATGCATAGATTGCTATATGTAGACAAATTAATATGTTATGTGAAATACACTATCCCAAAATGCTAACAGATACAATATAAAATATGTATGTAGGTAAATACAATGTTCTGCATTATAGAGATTAAAATGATAGTTTTAGAATAGTTTCAATCTCCAGATAGCTCTTTGTTTTCTAAGTCCCAATAACAATGTAAAAAAAAGTTAAATAGTTGTTATTTTTTGCATTTTGATGCCACCTAGAGCATCTAGAAGTCTACTGTGTTCAGCATGATGAAAACAGACTGAATTTTTTTTTTTGAAATTCTATCACTGTTTATCTATCAGTAGTATGTAAATCTATCAGTAAATACAGCTGCTTATGCCACGAGGTGTTGTAATAGAAATCACAAAGAAGCAATTTTGTGTTTGGTTTAAGATAAAGTATAAAAATACTTTCTTTAGTTGATTTTTTTTTGGAATAATTTATTCTGGCCTAATGCCTACCTATTAATCTCTTTAGGAAGTCTGGACTATTGTGCTTTCTCTTCCAGAGTGCCTTGATGTTTTTAATAAACACAAACATGAAAAACATTATTTTAACACTGCATCTAAAAATATATATATTTTCTATAACTTCTTATGCCATGGCATTCCCTTAGAGTCAAGTAAGCAGAGTACTGCAGCTCCCTTGGAAATAAAAATTGATCTGAGTTTGTTAGCATTTATTATAATAAAAACAGAAGATAGAAAACTGGAGGGATAATCAAAGAACGACGGATAAGAAATGTATGTATGAGTTCTCAGCACTAGTTTTTAAGATTCACTAACACTGACATTAAAGATTTCAAGATGCACAGAAAAAAGACTAAAGCTTGTTGAAATATGCATCTGACATTTCTCTGAATGTTCTGTATTCTGTATTAGTGCAGTTATAAAGGCAAAGGTATTAGTCAAATCATTTTGTAAATGAACATAATACCTCAAAGCCGTATTTTACTGCAGATCGTGAAGTTGCTATGGCATACAGACACACTGAAAAAAGCACTCACAGTCAATCAAAAAAAAAAGCATAAGGGAGTGGAATAAGAAAGAGACAGAATAAGGAAGGGGATGAAATGGATACTTTGTTTTTTGTTACTGCGATGGTCACATTCTGCTAGAAATCTTATAAAAAAAATTCACATTTAATTTTTTATGTTCTAAAATTACCAGTATTTATCATAGCACACAGCTATAGTAATTAATTGCAAAGCTGGTTTACTTTGTTTTTTGTAGAGATATCTGGTCTGGTATGAGACAATGTTTCTTTCTCTCCTTTTTGACTCTTATATGCGTCTTTACAGAACAGAAAATTTATATTTATGGGCTTTACTGGTGATGTTGGCTTTAGAGAAAAAAGCACAAACCAATAGCTGCAGAAGACAATCATGAAAATGTGTGACTGGGACACCAGTGTTAGGAAGCAGAAAGGAAGAGGAGGAGGAGAAGAAACCATAGGAGATTTTTCGAACTTGGAAGAAACTTTTTGGAAAAAAAGTTACTGTTACTGTAGATGAAGCTAGCAACAGCAGGCCTACTTAAGATAATGGCTTGAGGAGAAGTTCAGCATATATCAAAGAAGAAATCTCCTGTGGAGATGAGATGATCAAGAAGTTAATGCTATGTCTAGAGATATCAAAAAATCTTGAAATAGAAGTGCAGTAAGATCTCCCAGTTTTTATTGTGTTCATTCTGAAACACATTTCAGAATATATTTGTTGCACTCTGCTCTCCCAAGCAGGCACCAAAAGTTTACCTTGTCACTTCAAAATGACCTGTCAACTGAAAGTATTGAATCCAATGCTGATGATGCTAAAAATACTGACAAAGCAGTAGAAAATTATTTTAAAAGGTGGAAACAAGTAAACACTGTAATCTATGATACAGAATAATACTGAAGTTGTACAATAAGTAGGAAATCTGAGGTCAGAGGAAATATCAATACTTTCAGCATATAATTGGTAAGCAGCAGCCCTCTGCTTCATGGATCAATTTCTCCTGCACCTTTTACTGTCATTGTAAAGACTTTTTTATCAGAACTGCACTTTTGGCTTGGCTCTGGAAAGTTGCTGGAAAAAACAGAGAAAGCCACTGTACTTGAAACAACAAAAGGAATATAGAACAGCAGAAACTATTGAAAATCATTTTGAATGATCTCTTCATAAATAAAGGTACAAATGTTCCTCTCTGATCGATGATTTTAGGGGCTTCTAGCACAAAGAAGAAAAACAAATTCAGATCACTTCTAATGCTCATAAAACTGTGCCAAAACCCCAGCATAGATTAGAGGACAAAGGAAATTGATTGACCTTTACAGCAGCAAGACATTAGGGGAGGAAAAAAAAAAGAGAAAAAGAAAAAAAAAAAGAAAAAGAACAAACATTCTATATTTGCTGTCCTTGACATATTCCAAATCCCTAATGTTTAAATGATTAAATGAACTCTTGCTAATACAAGAATGCATCAACTCATGACAATTCTTGTTGCTGCAGAAATAGTTCTAGTCTCAATAACTGTCAAAAAACCAAACTAATATTTTGAGAGAAAGTGGAAAAAGTCGAGGACAAGCTACATCTTTAATGACATTTCCCTCCTTTTCATACATCCTCCATATATATATGTACACCAACTTATCTGGTAATGATTTATTATACTGTATACTCCTCATTTGTTACTGACAAAATCATTGCTTCATCATGTAAGCAATTTTCCAAAAAAAAAAAAAAAGTTATAGTAAGGTATATCTGAATGTTTGCACAAAGAAGGAAAAAAATATATATACATATATACATATATATATATCTCAGTAGCTTTTAGTCAAAGACTTTTTCTTTTCAGGTAAAGAAAATAAAGATGAAACACTCCTCTGTGATATTCCAAGGACGACTTTTTTTTTTTTCCAAAACTTGTTTCTTGAGAAGTAAGGTCAGTATTTCCGCATCTTTTTTTTTTTTTTTTTTTTAAGAAGGTCTTTTTCCCGTCCCCCAACATTATGGATCTCCTGAGAGTAGTGCATTATTGATGAAGAGGTTGCAGATCTGCACCATGGCTTTGTCGTATCTTCAGAATGATTTCAAAGCAACATCTTTCAGTCTAGGTATTTCACTTCTATTTCACTTGTTATTTCAGTTCTACCAGTTCTTTCTATAAATTCTCAGATGCTTAGAGATTGTTTCTAATAATGATAATAATGATAATAATGATAATAATAATAATAATAATAAAGAGTCTTTACTCTTACACACAGAGAGAAATCTGAGTGTTTTCTCAGACATAGGTGTCAGAAATGTAATTAAGTTCTCAGTTAATGAGAAAATATCAGTTCCTGCATAAATTTTACTTTTGAGAAGCATATATGGTGTTACTATAAGCTGCTTTCTGTAAGGAGAATATTGGTGAGGATCTCTGATGTATCTTTTGTTTATTAAGAAGAAAAAAAAAACCATTTTCGTCTTTATTACCAAGCTAATAGAGACACCAATCATGTTTTATATTTTTGTATGTGATCATGATCTCCAGAAACTACCAAAGGACCAATATATTAGGAAGATTAACTTTCTCAGATAATTACCCACGGACAGTGAACTGACATCCACAAGGACAACAATTCATCTAACAGCTCTCCAAGGGCATTTTAATGCTTTGAAGGTTTCCATATATTTCTAAAATCAAATCAACATTGCATTCTTCCTTGGAGAAAGACACAACAGTCATTCCCTTGAATCAAGCAAAGCACCTAAGCATGGCAGATGATGATGATGATGATGATGATAATAATAATAATAATAATAAAAACTATGAATATCTGTAGCAGATAAGAATGGAAAAAGGAAATGAAAAAGACATGTGTTTTCTTTTTAAGTAGGTGACTCCTTTTTCTGGTATTAATTCTGTTTTGAAGGGAGGTTTTGGGCATTTCTACTGAGTAATAATAGCATAAATACTGGTCCTGGGAGACCAGTACCTGATAATCTTGAGTAGTTGAATAACTGAATTAAATACATGGTAAGGAATCACCTTATATCTTCCATTCCTCTAATATACTTTTTTCATTGTGACTACACAAATTCATTTTTTTATATCTCACTCTATTAATGCCGACATTCTTCCTTCTATTTTTTTTTCTGCACTCAAATCTGAGAAGAGTCACGAAGCAGCTTGCCAGGAAGGTAACCAATTTCCTTTTTTTTTCATAAAAGGAAACTAAAAAAATGAAGGAAAATTATTACAGTGTATTTATTATATTTCTGGCATAATAAAATGCATAAAAATAATAATAAAAAATACTAAAATACTCTAGTGCCTGTAGCAGACTTAAGTCATGCAAACTCAAACTTGTACTTTAAAATAAACTATTTAAAAGGAAAAATAATTTAATCTATTGAATCATTCCAAATTCCAAATACTTCTCTATATATAAAACTACATGAATGGTGCATTTACTGTTGCTGTAATGAGAGACCATAAAGCAAGAAATTAATTCTTACTGCATTTATTAACTGTTGTCTCTCACATTTTATATATGGAGGGTGTTTGAATTCTCACCTGGATTGCTATCACCTGTACTCTCTTGAGTATGTTCTCCAAATATAATGTATTAACAGTTATGATAAACATTCTAGAAAGTTTGACAGAAAATGTACAAACACTGCCACTGAGAAAAACTGTTATACCTTCCAAAAAGTCCTATTCTCTATCTCCACCTACTGGAGGATGCTTAACTCAAATAACAAATCTTTTTTTTTTTTTTTTTTTTTTTTTTAAAAATTCTAAGTCTATCAATCTTTTTCAGGGAAAAGCTAAAGCTAGTTCTAGAAAAAAAGACTTAAGTCTATATCTACTGAAAATAGCATCTTAAGCATAAACACATTAGCTGAATCATCTCTATTTAGACATAAATATTTTTATAAACACCTAAACTTGTGCAAAACTATATAGCCCTATCATTAGCTTAGGCAACTAAGATCCCCTAGATACCTTCATTTGCATTGGTGAGGTTACCTTGTCACAAACCTCTGCATCTATAATGATGTGTATGTCTATGTTAGTAACCTATAATGTAATTCAGGGGAAAGTGCTGCAAAACAATATCTGCTGAGACCTCAATATCCATATTATGCACATTTGGGGATATTCTATTTTGACCTGGTTGTCAGCTGGCTCTGGGTACTGAGAGTCCATTAGCAACTGAAAATCAGCTGTGTTTCTGGAACATTTTGTCAGGTAACGTTTCATTTGAAAGGAGTCTAGTGTGTGCACATCCTGCGATCACTCTGTGATACAAACCTTAGCACAGTAAGTGAGGACAACTAGTAATTTCCTTAAAAGAAAAAAAGAAAAGAAAAAGAAAATAAGAAAGGATATGAACTAAAGGGTTGATGAAATAATGTGGAGAAGTACCATTATCCCGACAAAGCTGAGCAGCTCACAACCTCTTTCTCTTCCTTTATAGCATTTGAAATTCAGGGTCTGCCTTTCCTAAGGGGCTAGCCTGCTTACAGCTCACTTAACATGAGCTGACAACATCACATTCAGAGTAAAACACAGCAGTCACAGCCACTTTCATTTAATATCATTGTTGGGAAAGCAGGAGCTATAACTCATAAATAGTTTGGACATAAACTGGGAAGCCTGTGTTGCCTATCTTCCTAAATCCCAAAGAATAAGATCATGCCCTCTATTTTCAAATCAGTGTGCCTTCACTGATGGAAGTGTGAGTGGTTTGGATGGGACAGTGCAGGCATGCTGATTATCACAGAACCTTCTGTTGGAATTGGATCTATTTTACAGGAATGTAACCTACATTTATATGAGCAAAACAAAAAAATTAGAAAGATTCAGTGAATGAAAAATAAGAAGGAGAAATAAGTTGAAAGAATTCTAGTCCCTGTTCCAAATGAATATGGATTTTGCTTTAAAGAGCCATTTAATGAGTTACTTAAATAGTTTTGGGAATATAGACTGGAAATCAACATTTCTCTGTTGCCAGAAGAACATTCTTCATTTACTTGCAGAGTTAGTCTCTCTTCTAATCCATTAATCATTCAATTTACATGGTACACTCACAAAGTTAGACAATATGATAAAATAGCTCAGTCCCACTAAAATGGTCTCTTAGAAAATGGAAGAAGTGTTTTCAGTCACCAAAGGCTAAATAATTGAATGCAGAACATCTAAAGACATATCTAATCATGACCCTATTATGTGAAAGGAGAAATTATGTCTCTTCTTTGTCCTGATTTGGTGTTCTCTGTCAGTATTCATTAGATATTCTAAATGCTTGCTTTATAGCTTACATGGCATTGCAGAATCAGATGCAGAGAAGCACAGCTTGTGAATCCTTAGCAGACTTCAGTACTGAGGCACTCACTTTAAATAGTAAATTATCTTCAAGCATGCTAATAAGAGCACTTTCAATAACAGTACAATTTAAGAATGTAATTTTTTGGCAGCTAAAGAATCTTGTACTAGATACTCAGGATAATAAATAGCAGTGTGATCCATGAATATTTCTAGCTAACAGGACTCAGGCAAAATATATATACCTATGTACAGATATCTGGGCAAAATGCTATATTTCAGGTCATCTATTTATGCTCATATGCAAAAAGTACCCTGTATGGCTTCTATCAAAACAGTAAGTCACAAGAATATTTGCTTAACAAAATAAATGCAACTACCTCTAATGCAAGAGGGTTGAACTGTATGTTTAATATTGTATGTTTAAGATTAATATTGTATGCTCGAGATTTTAAGAGTGTCTATCTTTTTTTTTTTTTTTTTTTACTATTATTATTCAGTCTGCCTAGTGTTGGACAGAGGAAGAATCAAGATGAAATCCATGAATTTGTGGAAAAATTTCTGCAGAAACATCCAATAGCACGAAAAAAAGTTTACAAAGGATATAGGTTTTCTCAGAGAACCTAGAAAGTGAGAAGTGTTTTGACAGAATAGAGTCAGGACAGTTTGTATTTTAGCTTTTAGTTGTTAAGTGGTGCCCAAAAGCAGGTTCTTAACCAGTGTGCAGAGAGATGATAAACACACTGAGACAAGATGCTTGTTTATTTCATTTCTTTGCGGAGGTGGGTGCTAGGTGATAACTCCGCAAAGCTCCACACCTTCTCTTATTCCCATTTAGTAGTTATTTACATGGTTTTTGGAAATATGTTACACAAAACTTTACATTCTGACTGTCACATACCGATTTTGCTCTTGCTCTATAATGCCTTAACTAACATAGAAAGTGGAGGGAGAGTCATAACCTTATTATCATCCCATTATTATCTCATTATTCAGTTAGGAGAGTTAATACATTTATAAACTGTAATGAGCTACAGGCCATCCTTGTTTAGTTGACTCTTCAAGTTTTATGGAGGGTTTGTGCATTTCTTGTTATTCCACTAGAACAGGTTATTCTCTGCTGTTCTGACTTACAACATTGTCTTGATAGCCCCCCTTTACCTGTCTTTGATTCTGATGAACGCTTTACAGATTTGAGTGGTCTTAGTCACACATGAGCAGAGATTTCCAAATTTCACTCCTGGATGGAAGCACTTAAGTTTAGCCTGTGACTTGCTTAAGACACTTAAACTCTTTTTGAATTTTCCTAAAGTACTCCACATCACAAAATCTATTACTTCATAACTGATCCATCTCTTGTTTAAAATCATCAGGACTATCGCTATTTCTTACAGTATATTCAGATTGATCTGATACACTTCTTCATCAAACTCACTTTCTCAGGCTCTCACATAGCATGATCTTAATGAGAAGAATGTCTTTATATATGATCTCTATTGTCACAACTCTTCACCTCATGAAACTGGAATTGTTACAGTAAAGCTATTTTTTAATAAAATGAAAACTTTTTTTTTCTCAGTTCATTACTTTCAGCTTCTCATTAATATTGCTTACAGAAGAAGGTCACTCTTTAAGAGATTTATATTGTAGACTACATAGGAGAATTCTAAATCCTCACTACATGTAAAAGAAACAACATGAAAGATCAGATTTTCAAGTTTACAAAATAATTTTCAAACTCTGGCCAAATCCAAAAATATAAAACTCTTTGCCTTATGACTAAAAATCATTCTTAATATTTCAGGATGATCTCGTCATTACATTTCATATAAAATAGTTTTCATTTTAAATAATTAAACAATAACTACTTAATAGCTATTGTTACAGTTTATGGCCTGCATTTTACTTATAAACTCTATACAATATAACTATAAGAAAGGATACAGTGCATGATGTTACTGAAATGGTACTGTAATTCACAGAGATTTATAGAACTGTCAACATTTAAAACAATTTTGAACAAATTAACAAAACAATGAAAGAAGCTGGGAATATTTTCCATGTAAAAGCATCAGTACAATGTGTGCACTAAGTTAATTACTTTAGTTCTCTTTCTCTCTTTTTTCTTTTTTTCTTTTTTTTTTTGGTCCAGTGTGCACTGCCTACTGTGGCATACACTAGTGCATGTCCTTGAGGTCTGTATTTCCAAATATTCAGATCAAGTAACAGATTTTAGCATTGCAGGGCTCTCAATTGACCATAATCTTGAAATATTTTCCTGTACAAGAAGATGAAAGAGCTGGCATACTATAGCATCTCTATCAAATATCAGTTGAGCATATCACCAGAATATCCACAATGAGCTTAATAGTGCTCTAGGCACTGGAAGCAGAGATATAGCTTATCACTACCTCCATTGGGAGAAGGCTTTTTTGTTGCTATTGTTGTGTTATGAAGCACTCAAGCAAGCAGAGCATTCTAGTCCTAACGTATGCTATCCAAATTTTTGCAATCTATTCTTTGTAGAAAAAAAGAGATTTCAGAAGGTCTATTTGAAGTGAGGAAGCACTATTCTGCCAAAGCGAGTAATTCAGAGATGTCAAGTGCACATGCAACAGGCACTAAGTAATAGTCACAACAACTTATCCTGTTGTAGGCAGATGTTATTTTCTTATATTAGCAAGTATCACAATTTCTGCACAAATCTCTGTGTTTTTTTATTGTTCTCTTCCTTCTAAAACTATAGGCACTCTCATCAAGTGTGCAATGTCTTTAATGGTGAAGAAAACACCATTAAAAACAATAGAACAGCAAGAACAACACAACCTCTCAAGAGTTTGATTTTACCCTAGAAGCTATTTAGGAGAAAACATTAATCTTTTTTCTCCTTGGCAGCATGACCAATATTTGATGTGATTCATGACTGTTGGGATGACAAGAGACTTTTGAAGTATTTTCGAAGAGCTGATTAATATTACTTCTTATGGTTGGACTCAAAAATCTTGAGAGTCTTTTCCAACCATGGTGATTCTATAATTCTATGATCAGAGATATCTCTCAGCATAAGAGTTTTGTACTTTTTTGTTGTTGTTCTTTGAATGCACTGTGTGAGTTTATTTTCCTTTCTTTTTTATTGGCCTACTGAAATGAAAATACTGAGAAGATGAAGTCATAATTCAACAATTCAGTTTTCATGGCATGCATGTACACTGTCTTACTAAATCTATTGAAGATACGAAGATAAAGGAGTTCAAACAGGGGAGATAACACATTGTAAGCACCATCAGGTAACCTACCTGAGTCTAAAATATAGACTATTTATTTCAAATTTAATTTAATTTATCATTTCAAAAACATGCAAACATACAAGAAAAAAAAAAAACAAAAAAAACCCCAAAAAAAGGTAAAAATTTGTCAACTCTGTAGAAAAGAGATAAGCTAAAACTAAAGGTTTAGAACTATGACATGAATAACATTATACATTCATCCGGGGATATTCTTTATTTGAAACAAATCTGCAACCCTGTCAAAATTTTTTGAGAAAAGTTACAAGAACATAAGAAAATTTTCTTCTAGAATTCATTTTTTTCTCCAAACTCCCTCTTTCTCCAAAAATAGTGAGTAGCTATTTGTTCCTGTATCTTTAATTACCTCTTTCTTTCATTTTTTTTTTTAAAGGAGAATACTTAATACTGAAATTGTCATCAGATTTTTTTTTTCTAAAAACAAAACAAAGCAAAACAAAAACAAACTCCTTCTCTTAATAGATCTCCATTTCTCAACCCTATTCTTGTTCCCTTCTGCCAGTTCTCTTTTCATTCATCTCATAGTGGTCCCTTGTGATTCCTAAGCATCAATTCTTTCTTCTGTCCACATTCACCGGTAATATCACTATTTCTACACACATAGTTATGCTTTTACTTTCATCCTTCATCCAATTTCAGAATTGCCAGTTCCAAGTAAACACATATAGACATGACAAAGTATCATGACAAAATAAAATGCTTGCAAAAAGTAAAGGTGAATATGGAAAGTAGATTTTTAAATATTGCAGTATTTCTGCCTTAGCAAATGGTACAACACAAAAGTTAGGCAGAATATTAGAATAGCTGAAGTTCATCAAATCTCATAAGTAACAGATTCTCTGCTCGTAGTGGAGTACTTCTGATTCTAATTGCCTGTTATAGTCCAAAGTCAAGTATAAAAATCTGTATTTCCAAATGCTACTAATCACTTGTACGTGAGCAATATTTAAAAATTTTAAAAAGATCACAAAAAGATTTCTGACATCTGCCAAGCTTGTATTGTTTTGCTATGCTTGTATACATAATGCAAATCACTTTGTATCAGTTTTTGCATACAGTAAGAACCATTTTCATCAACTCGCTTAAAATCAATACATTTAAACAGAATTTTCACTTAAATAGGGTTTTTTTTGTCTGTCTATTTCATTCAGAGTGCAAAATAGATACTGGAAGAACAAAGTGAACAATCATTAAGAATCCACAAATTGACTTTCCTTTAAACTACAAAAAGTTCTTTGAAAAGTCTAACTTTTATATTGTTATAAGATTGTTTATCGATTGGCTATACTAATTCACAAGAATATTAATGAGTTTCATCTTTCTCACTCTCCTTCACTCCCTTTTTAATTGTCACCATAACTTAACAAGATATTATGCTGTCAGAATTTAATTAAGCCTCTCAACAATGCCATCTGCTGGGGTTAAGATCAAATTATTTAGAATTTAGATCTTCTGACAACAGAGGAGAATTGTATTTGGCAGTCTCTTTAAAAGAAAAGCCAAAACAAATAAACACAGTTTGTTCAGTGGGTTTTACTAGTTGAGCAGTGCAAATTACTGAATTAAGATGTGCTAAAATCTGTATTTCTTCGGATCATCCAAACCAGTTTATTGTATGCATAACTACTGCCTAGATTGCCTCTTCCTTTTACTGTTACCTTTCTCTAATGTGGCATCTGTCATATCCCCTATTTACAGCAGGAAAAAGCACTCACATGTTATTGTCTATATTTACACAATGTGTCTCTATGACATTTAGGTGGCTGATATACAGGAATATTTTAAGGGCTATTTTGGTGTAGCTACAATTAACTTCCCAAGTCTTCCTGGACTGGACTTCCCCATATGTGTTTTACTTTCTCACAGACTGTTTTCTGCTATAAATTTAAAAGGCCAACAGAGTTGATTCTCTTTATTCTAGGTAGTTCTCCAACACTATTTTACATATTTTGCTCTTTAAATAATCCTTCATATCAGGCACTAACATATACCCTTAGAAGTCTAAGAAGTATTACCCTACTTGCCCTAACTAAGTACCACTTCTCAGGGCACACCTTCCACATTCTTTACATTATTTGCAGCAGCCAGCCCCACTTCCTCAGCCCAGTATACACTACTGTAGGTGCTACAGGTGTCCCATTAAGGGTTGAGGGAAGACCAACATTATTTAATATGTAGAGCAGAAAGTTCAGCCCGCTTGAGGAAGTGCATAAGCAAGCCAATCTGCAATACATAAAAAATGTAGATATTATTTCGGTAAGCAGAATCCCCTAGTAATGCAAATGTAGCTAGTAAAGTCCCATTTGATATCTACCAATGAATAATGTTGTTGTTCCAGCAGGCAAAATTGCACAAGACAAGGAGGAATAAGCAAAGCAAAGCAAAAGCTTTTTTTATTCCAGTAATCTTTGTCCTTTTTATAACCATGCTTCATGTCTCATTAGCTGTTACATTTGCTCACACGTTCTATATCTTCCTTGATTGGTCGTCACACCTGTTCCTTAAATATCAGACCATGTTCTTGTTTTCTATTCAGCTGTGAAGTTTCACATCTTGTTTTCCCACTACTGTTACAGAAATATTCTTCTCAGGGACATAACTCTATGCTGTCAAGGTCACACTGACTGCCAGCAGCCGGAGTGTATCCACAGAATAAGACAGTAAAAGTTTCAGATATTAAATCTAGTACTACTACTACTACTAATAAAAAACACAAAACCCTAGGTACAGAAGAAAAAGAAGAGATATAATATCAACAAGAAGGCTTATGCTACTCATGGTGGAGGTAAAGAAGGCTTATAGGCATTTTTTTGAGCAATTGTCTTGCAGAGAAGCAAAAGCAGATCGACAAGGTGGTTAAATATGGGTTAATATCCACTCTTTCTCCCTGGTTCACAGACGTGAAATGTAGAAAGTCCTGAGACTATGTTTTCAGGAACCAATGCATTTAGTAAAAACATTAAGTTGTGCCAAAACACACAGTACTTTCTTTATACTTTTCACACCTTTTTTTATCTCTCACCTCTGCTTGCTGGGAGGGACTTTGGTTCATTCAGCCAACTGAACACCAGTGAGGGACATAGCTCGTGGTGAAATGTGTGCACACAAGATCTGAAGTGGCGAGATCTGTATGTAGTGCATAGAAGAGTCAACGCTTTACTGTATTCCTGTATAGCAATAAAAATATGAACAAATGGGTAAAATCTGCATTACTTAAATCATCAGGAGGTTGCTACTGGTACTTTTCTAGCGATGTAGTAACCATCTGCTTCTCCCTTAATTATTGTTGTTGTTATTGGTATTATTAATGACAGAACAAGGTGTGGAAGTGTTAGAAATGGCCTGCTTTTATTCTCTAGCAGGAGGAAAGACAGTATTAACAAAGTGTTCATGACACAAACATGAAGATATGTACCATACTGCAAACCTAGGAATTGTATACCTGGAATGAAAAGCAGTCAGCCATGAGCAAAACAGTCTGAAGGTTGTCTGAAACAGTCTAAAAACAAAGAAGCAAACAAACAAACACTAAGTTGTTAGATCATGGAAAGTTGTGCAGGCCATCAAAATGCCTTACTGTCAAAATGCTGAGCAGATGCTAAAGATTACAGATAAAATGAATGCTGACACCACATGGGGCTGACTGGATCCCCTCAGGGAAGGTCTTCTAAAATGTAGAGAAGCGACAGAAACTGTTTGGAAAGTGAAGTATAGTTTAAAAATTTCATTGAACAAAGTTTAATTAGGATGTAATAAAGATTTGTAGTGATGGTGAATAACTTATCTTTGCCTACGGAAAGCATTTTGCTGACATCAGTTAAGAAAGAGCTAACTTGCATGTCTAAAGTACAGAATTTACTCTCTAAGAGCATATTTGAAATGCATTGCCCATTTCTCCTGCCCTTGAGAGTAAAATAAGTCTGAAGTGCCAGGAGAGTTACGGTAGGAGCCTAACTTGGCCAGGATGTTAAAAGATATCTGTCTAAAAATTTTATTGCTTTGCTAAGCAACCTCAAAAAAACAAGCAGGTTTTAGGGAAGAAAAAAAGAAAAAAAAAAGTTTTCTTATAAAATAAAACAAGTCACTTACTTGTTTAAAAAAAAGTAGAGTAAACTCTGAGCTGGAGGGAGGAGACAAGAATAAACAAACAAACAAAAAATAATAAAACCAATCTCCTCTCGTCTTTTGTGTCCTTGTAGGCTGGTCTTTGGATTTCATCCTGGCAACAATGTATTTGTGTGTGTGTGTGTTCATGTCCTTTCTATTTCCTAGCAATTCTTTTTTCTTCTGACACTTTGACCTTTTCTTCCTTTGTGAAGCTGCACACCTTTTTCTGCTTAGGTAAGATATGCTCTCTCACTCTTCCCTCTCTGTTCTATCTTTTCCTCTAGATATTTTTCCCCCACTGGCATGCTAATTTTTTTCTGTTTTGTTCATACAATCTATATGAAAGAGTACATCAGACAGGAAAATTCTTGCTTCTTGAACAATTTTTTCTTTTTAGAGAAATATGTTTATAGATAGATAGATAGATATTACATTATATAAAAGTTGTGTATTTTATAATTTACATATATTTTATATGTAAGCATATACAAATTTATAATGATATCTATCTATAAACATATGTTTTATTTATCCTCTAGTCAGGGAGTGCTCTGTGATGAGCTATTTACAGAGGCAATAGCCTGAACCATGCTTTGCTAGAAAAGGAGAGCTATGGCTGTGCTTGACTGAGTAACCTGGGCATCATACTGGGAAGCAAGAACATATTTGAAAGGATACTGCAGGTAGAGAGGAAGCCGACTATGTTTTAGGTAATAGCTTTGAATTGATTTTTCTTATAAATAAATAAATATGTGTACACAGGTTTAACTTATAAGTCATTATTATATTTGTTATCATAAAAATATAATACAATGCCTTTAGGGTTTTTGTTTGTTTGTTTGTTTTTCAGGGCTTGTTTTAAAGGAAAAAAAATAAGAACATAAAGCTTAGGACTCTGAACAAGTTGAGATCTGATCTCATATACTGCAGATCTTCAAAAATTAGAATCTATCACAAGAAGAAATATTTGCAAAACTACACAGTAACAGAAGTTAAACATACTGTATAATATACTGTTACATAAATCTCTATTTGGATGTTTTAAAATTTTATTTTGTTTTTTTTAAGCTAGGGAGTATAGATCTGATGCAGAAAAACTGTTCCCACTGGATAGATTATTGAATTTTATAAGCTAAGATTAAAATCAGAAAATATTTTATTTCTCAGAAGATATTTTTATTATTATTACTCTTAAGAAGTGAGTAGAAGAAATTGGGACCACTAGAGGTCAGAGGTGGCTAGCTTTTTAATTGCATGAAGAATGATTATTTCTGGAAGTATGCTTCTTGTACAAGTTAGTAATTTTGGATGGGTAAAGAGCTGCTGAGCTAGCTTAAGCCTAATAAATAATGAAAGACAGATTTACATTCAGACATGTATTTGAATATCTTTATTTAAGGTACATATGTTAAAATAAAATAATTGATAAAGCCATGATTTAAAATAATTTGAAAATTACTGATGACACATGCAATTGGTAAAGGAACAAGGTGGTGTAAAAAAATAATAATAGGAAATCTGCAAACAATTGTAAAAGGAAAGGAAAAACTTAATATAATGGGGAAAAATGGCAGGTGATATTTCTTTATTTCCAAAGGAATTTGTGTTGCTTCAAATTTTTGTACTTACTGGCAAAATAAAATGGATTAGACAGAGTGTTTTTATTTATGGGTTTTATAATAGCTCTATGAAAGCAATGGGATCAGTACCAATGTTTTGGTACTGATTTTGGTACCCAAAATTTTGGTACCCAAAATTTTCTTTATTGGCAAAGAGAAAGCACACCTTGCATATAAGTAAAAACAAAAATTGTTATTGTTAGTATAAAAGAAATCTTAAGAATCTAAACATTATTATTGCATATATAATCATGATAGGAAAAAAATTAATAGCTGTTATATTCCCCTGTCCCCTGCTCCTCTGTGTCTGAAGGTCACTGCTTTTGTTGAAGCTGTGGTGGTCGTGGTATGGTGTGGTGTCAGCATCTGGTGTCAGCTGCCTTTCTCCAGGTGTGATATAGATGGTTCATATAGATGGTTTCTTCTTGCTCACTCTAAGGTCCATGAAGGGACATTTTTACATAATTGCTTACCTGCTTGTAGGCCTTCACTCTTTCTTACCTGATCTGCAGTATATTACATAAAATATACTATAGTGATGCCTTTTAGGAATGTTAGGTGCTCTTTATTTGTTTCCTTTGCCATCCCTAAATCCAATTTTGCTCACCACTTCATTTCTTTAACAGAACTTGGGTGAATTATTTATAGCCAAGGTGTCTCTATGGCCAAGCTTGTGCTCCGTCTTTAGTATCCCTGGTCTGTACAACCCTGCACCACGTCCTGTGCAGCCCCTTTCAAGGCCTTTGCTGTGGCATCGGGTCTGTCCTTCTCTGCACTACATCGTTGTCTTAGCTATAAAAATCTCATTTGACACAGAATAACTGCTTGTTACTGCTATCCATATAAACTATGGTTGTACCACACAAAGATAAACATGAAAAAGATAGCCATAGACACATACTAAATTAGATAGATTGCTGTCATGGCTAAGCTATGTAAAAGAAAGCTGCAAGCAGATCAAGACAAGCTGAGACAGAGCAAGTCAGACAAGCCTCAGTCCTGAGGCCTTGCAAACTCAATTAAAAAAAATATGGCCTGTAAGGGCCATAACATTATGGCCATAATATGTTGCAGGGCTACAAGGATACATCAATCAACAACACTACAGATCTATGCAGCAAACTAAAGGCAGGAGCTCACTTCAGCTGCCTTAAAATAGTTACATGATAACATTTGAGTTGTCCTGGGAGGTCTTTGTTTCCAGATGCTCTCCTAGCAACATGCGAGCCAAAATGTCCTCCCTCTCACCTGCTTCTTCACATGTATGGGCACTTTAGATACTCTAGGACACCTCTATCACTGGACTGACTACTTAGGCAAATGAGTTCAGACCTTGGCTTACACTTCAGATCGCACTAAATAGCTCTCTAGGCTCCTCTGACGGTTCCACCGACTGCAGTGGGATTTGAGACATATGAATCACATGCGTATATTTAACACAAAAATCTTAAATTGTCATCTGCATCATGTCCAGTCTGCTTTTTACAATTAAAGATTCACTGAATCTAAGTTTTATAAACTGCTTTTATTTTTAGGCACATAAATCTATATTCATAGGTAATACTCTGTGTCTTTATAACTGCAACTTAAATTCTAGTTTATGATATATTTTAAGTTTCTTGTGTAGATTTTCCCATATGGGGACAAAAATAAGATCTGTGCTCCCTACCCTGACATTCAGTCTGATTGAACTTGTAGCATCTTATTATCTGTGATGCTGGCATATCTCTTAAAATTGTTTGTATCTTACCAATGGATTCAAAATATCATTCTTCTCCTAAGGTGCTGCAGGAAGACAGTTACATATATGCATGCACATCCATGGAAAGAATAAGTGGGGAAAAGAAAAATTATGATTACCTCAGTATAATTGCCCTGTTGTTAAATGCAACTGTCAAGGATAAGATTTAACATAACTCATGCAAAAATTTAATTTATCACAGTAATCATTTTTTTTTTACCTACAATGGTGATCTACATTATTACCTGTAATCTACATCTATTTCTATGTAATTAAAAATATATCTTTCTTTTCCAAGAAAGCTCCAGAAAGACATATACAAAATTACCAGAATATTCCTAACTAACCGGATGCCTTTCAATGCCTTTCAATATGCCAAATGGTTTATCTTTTAATCTTTATGATTAAAAAAATCTTTGTGCTTGGTGAGAGGCAGGATATCATTCCTATCTATTCCTTTACTGAGCATGTCCTCTGCTTCTGACTTTCAGTAGATGGTCTATAGCAGTCTTTCTATTTTGCTCCATTCTAGTTTTTTCTGGAGGGATGAATCACACCATCTGAAATGCCTAAAAGAAATTCAGAGTGAATAAGGGCTGGAACATTGATGTTCCTCTACATCACAGAAAGTGCCATGGTGAGTAATGGTAAGTAATTCTTCAGACTAATGTTTACCATTAAAATATCAAAAGGAAGTAGCATGCCAATACCAAACTCTTTTGATATTCTCATTTCATTTTGAGGTGTGTGACTCTAAATGGTGATATTTTTATCACCACATGGTAACTGTTATTCTATTTATTCACATCAACAACCATGCCCTTTTACAAACTGCACATCTCTAATATTTCTGAAATTGATACACCAAACTTGGATGCAGAACTGCTTTCAATGTCTAAAAGACCATCTGCATCATATGTTTAATGAATAACTCTACTGACCTAAAATTATGTTCAAAACACTTTTTTTTTTTTTTTTTTTTTTTGAGAGATGAATGAATTCAAATTACCAGTCACTTTGAGGCAAGACATCCTGATAGGAAATGACACACAGCACTACAGCACATGACCTGGAAAATCTGAATCTATCTTTGCCTGCTTATTTTTCACAGGCAAAAAAGGTGAAAGAGAGACACTATCTTTTCAAAGCATATCCTCAGAAAGGAATTTTCTCTTCAGTGTTTTAAGTAAAAGAGTTTTCATTAAATTGTTACTGAGAATGTTAAAGCAGTCGTTTAATTAGAGATATATATATTCTGGGATATATGGTGACATTTCAAATTGTTGTCGATATTTTATTAAAAAATAATGAAATTGTCTCTGATCTTTGCATGCCATGGATGCTATGGTTATGTAAGAAGAAGCAAATGACTTGCAACAAAAACAAAAAATGTGCCAGTGCATTCAAGATCTTTTTCATTCTGGTTTATTCCAGTTTCCATCTACACTAGAATACTTTCAATTTAAAGTATTCAGGGTACATGTATTATACCCATATAATCAAGCTTTAATGAGAATAGCCTAGGATACTTCATATCATGTAAAAAAGAATTAGGTTTGTATATCCTACTTTTATTTGGGGACCTAATATGCAAAATCATAATTAATTCTATTTGAGTGAGAGCACTGTGTAGCTCTTTTCAAAGGGCATCATTATTGAAGAGTGAAAAGATTTCCCCATACAGGTAGCATAGCAAAAAGTGTACACCTTTTCACATTGGTTTAATAGACCACAAGAGTTGAGACAAAAATATATTTTTTTTTTCTTGTGGTAAACATATCACTTTTGAGTCACAGGAATTTTTATATTATTTATTAGAATTTTTTGTTTGTTTTGTTTTTGTTTTGTTTGTCTTTTCCTAAGGTGTTATTAACAGCATTTGTTAGAAACTGCAGAGGTATTTGACTTCTTTGTCTTTCAGTGAAAATTTACAGGACAACATTAAAAGACAGAAAAAAATAATTCAAATGAGCCTGACACTTAGAGAGGAATGTTAGATTATCTGAATGTTTTACACTAGTTACATCCCGAACACTTTTCCATTAGTTAAACGTTAAAGCTTCAGATATTTTCATTTATAAATGTTAATGTAATTACAGCATAAATTACCCTTTTGTCCTCTCTTCCTGAAGAGGCAAATTCTATTGAAAAATATAACATCTGAAAAGGTTTCAGATTTTTATTTTTCATATTCACAGGATAATGTCATTCTTTTAGTCCTATTGTTCCAATGGACGATTGTACCGAGTATATCAACTGCATTACTTTCCAGATTCTTGCATTTAGAGCTTTTTTATTTTTTGTATAACTGATCTTGTGGTAAACGAAGCTTCTGAAATTATTTTTTGATTTTATGGGCGGAACAAAGTGTTTAACGGAAAATGACTTTAAAACACCAGTATCATTTAAACTGACATGTTTATTCTAGTTTCTTCTGATGTTTATTTCCTGTGTTTTCCTAAAAGAAGAAACATTTTCCTGGTCTGAATAAGTCTGAATTCCTGTAAATTCTTCGGCCTTTGACTGAATTACAGAGAATGAACAGAATTCACGGAATTTCTAGAGAAAGTTTTTATTTCCATTCCTTTTAACGGCCCTGAGGTAGAGGCAGATATTGAAGTAACTTTTCTATAGCCAATGTAAAATGAAGCCAATATATTAGGTCAACATCTATTAGTCAACATACTAGCCAACATTTCACCATTTTACGAGGTGGGCCTGTTTAGCAAGGTGAGTCTGTTTAGTCTGGAGAAGAGACAATTAAGAGGGGATCTTATCAATATGTACAAATACCTAAGGGGAGAATGTAAAGAGGATGGGGCCAAATTCTTCTCCATGGCAGCCAGTGACAGGAAAGGGAGTAATGGGCAAAAGTTGAAAGACAGGAAGTTCCATCTCCATGTGAGAAAGAACTTTTTTTACTGTGAGGGTCACTTATAGTAAGAACAAAACCAGAAAATAAACACAAACCTAATTCAAATTATAACCAACTGAAATTGCTAAGCTCATTTCCAGCTGGGTATTTTCTTAACATTTCCATTTTGTTGATTTGATCTACAGGAATGTAAATGAAAATATGAATACCTGGAAAATGGATGGAGTACTTCAGGCAAACATTACTAGACTACTCCATTGCACTATTGTACTATCAAAAAAAAAAAAAAAAGTGAGAATATTATAAGCATGAATAAGATAACTGCAACTCAGATACAGAAGAGAGAAACAGAAACATGTATGTATATATATTATATATATGTCAAATGAAATAACAGATGCAGTGAAATAAGTGGCAATATTTTAAATGATTTTAGTGGAAACAAAATGTGAAAATATTCTAAACTCTGTTAGCTGTTTGCATGCAGAGGATCTTGCATGGAATTTATCTCCTTCCTGAAATAAGATTATTACTTAAAATTACAGACTTAATGGCAGCTATTTCTGGTGTTAACGTAAAGCTGAAGTTCAGTCAAAGATTTGTCATTTGGCAGCAATGAAAAAGTTGTTGAGTGCTGAGAATAAATGTAGCCTTGCTCACCATGCCAAGGGTCATCCACTTTCAATTTTTGCAATCACATGATTACTAATTTTGGAATCACTAAAAATTAAAGTATTAACGGGAACAGATTCCTGATGACCCTTACTGCCCCTCTTATACTTATGACTTTGAATATATTTAATTGTTTTTATAATATATATATTAGTCTTCAGATAGATATTTAAATTTTGGCAAAGAGAATCAGTATCAGAAACTCATAATAAAACTTAAAAAAAACTAAGAAACTGTTTCAAACTACTTACAAGGTTAAAAGATGGAAGGAAAACCAGCTATTCTTAGGTAATGTATAAGTCAGTGTGGTAAGAAAAATACATTTCATATTAAGTACAGCTCTCCTGGGGGTTCCAAGATCTTTTTTCTTCACTTTTTGGCATTATTTTTAAACTTAAATAAACCCTACTGTCTTCTTTGAAATCGATTTCCAACCCTCCTCCCCGCTATCATTTTGATATATAGTAACAAAGGGAAAATACATTTTTTTTGTGTGAATAAATGGTTAAAGGGTTTGGGAACTATCTGAAAGCAAGTGAAGTTTGCAGAGACTACAAAAATGGGTAGATGTAAAATGAAATAAATACATGATGAAAGTATGTCAGGAGGTTTAATTTTGGTGAATGACAACTGATATGAAAAATAATCACATCTAATTGTCATTATTGCCATATCCTAAAGATTAATTATACAAATAATTTTCGTCTGATTTAGCAAAAGTGCTGTTCATGATTTTAAAACAGTTAAAAAATCTTGCAAATCAAAATCTATCCATTATGACATTTTAGTTCATGCATTCTACCAGAAGAGGGTGATGTTGAACTATAATTCTGAAGCACCCTTGCCTTCGATAACTGTCAATGTGGTGAATTTATGTAGATTACTTTGCGCAGGAAAGCTTTCAATGTTTTTTATTTTGAACAGTGCTTACTTTAAAGGGTTCAAAGTAACTATAAAGATTCCAAATCCACTCTGTGCAAATTTTCAGAAGGAAGAAGGAATAGAGAAAAACTCTACTGCACTGAGTTGAATAAATTCAACTCCAAAGACAGTCAAAAATATTTCATAATACCTGATTGTACAGCATTGTATATTTCCTTATGTATTATAGGAAGGATATACACACACACACACACATTTATATAATAGATGGAAATATACAATTATTACCCTAATTTACAAAAATCATAAAAGTCATTATGATTTCCTGTCTTATCTTTCTTTTGAATTATTTTCCTGATATAAGTTCTTAATCAGTTACAGAGGAACTACAGTTTATGAAGAATAAGTGAAAATATTTGCTATAGCAGTTGTGTAAAAAAGTGCAAAATTAATGATAACAGCTTTTCCCATAAACTGATAAATAAGGAAGTAGTATTATTACTGTAGTTCCTTTTACCCTCCTTAGTTGTTAGTGGGTAAAGCAGCCAGCAGGCTGCAGCCTGGCATCATGGTCTTAGCCAAAAGTCATCCTTGCTCTGTGCCATCAGTGCTCATCCAGGCTGTATTTTAGATCAAGCAACTTTAGGCAGAGCATCTGCCAGCAGCATTGTGAGGATCAACCAGTGTTCTCTCTGCTTTTGCAGAATTAACATTTGTATCTCACTAATTTGTAATTACAGACTGCTCTTCTATATGGTTTCTTCATGATGCATTATGATGAGTGAAAATGAACAATACTAGATAAAGAACAAAAATTATATATCCTCTTAATATCACATAATATCTTTGAAAACACTAAGTGTCAGTGTTTTATCATTTTTTTATTAGCCTGAAGAATAATTAAAATTTAGAGTTAGAACTGAGGAAGATGCAAGCATGTTTAATGTTACCATATTTGCTAAACGAATTTGTCAATTACTTCTTCATACTATACTAATTATTCCAAGAATCCTGATAAATGGATGTATTTCTAATACACCCTCCTTTCTAGAGGTTCAACAAAAGCCTAAGTAGCACGTTTTTCCCTTTCACTTCATTGTTGGGTATATTTAGCCTTTAGCATTTAATGAATCACAATGAGTATTTCTTGGAAAAAGGTAAAAAAAAATCTGAATGGCAGGGAGACAAAATAGAAACAACAAAATCCTTGTTCTTACAGTCATATGGTCTTACCTGTCTATTTAGACAGTAGTCTATATATAGACCTAGTTTTTGATTAGCCGCATTACATTACTGTTCTTTTTTTGTGTGTTTTAGAAATACTTGATGATAGAATTTTGCTTCAGTATTTTAGAAGAACGACTTGACAATTGGACTAGTTTGATCAATACCAGGCAGAAAACCTGGCATCTTGAAATTATGATTATGTTCTGCATGGATTTATGGTAGAGGCACTATTTCAGCTATCAGAATATTAGAAAACTGTACAGTACTTAGATCCAGCAATATTAAAATGAGGTTCCAAAAACAACAGGAAAACAATCAGGCTTTTTGAAGAATTTGAACTAACACACTACCAGCTTTGATTATCAATCATATAGCCTGAAACAAGAAATATAAAGAAAACTATCATTCACAACTTTTATTTTCCCTTGAACTGATATCATTCAAAAATAGGTCAGGATTCTGAATTGTGAGTAGATGTTTATTTTACCCCAGATCGGCTATAAATATTAGGAATGAATTGAAGACAAATCTGGGGGGCCTCTGAGACTGACTACTTTCTAAAATACTTTAAATAAACATTTAGTTTTCATGATTGGTATTAAATGAGCTTTATAATTTACTGTGATTTCTCCAAATTAACTTCACATGGCCTTCTTAATATGAACTATTTTATACAGACATACTATTTTAGTGAGTTATACTAACTTTTCAGATTAGTTAAGTAATGTTTCCCTAGCATCTCTGGAGAGGTACCATATGACACTTCAAGACTTTGACACTGAAAATATGCTGATTTGTTCCTGATGAGATAAAGTACTTCAGATTTGAGGATTATAATTAAATGAAGTGCCTTTCATAAAATTCTGACCCTACATGTTAGATTCACATGTGGGTGAATGTTAGATTAGATGTCAGATGTTAGATTCACAAAGCATTTCAGTCACTGCACCATGAAAATATATTTTGGGAACTGATGAAATCAAATTATCACAGATATATAGAACTTAAGTTCTTAGAAATCTGTTGATTATGATCCTGCTTTTGAAAGTGGTGAGGTTCTTTTTTACACCAACTCACCTACTCTTTGATGTTAAAAAGACAAAGTTTCTCATAGTCGTATAGTGGCAGGATGGAACAGGGAAGAGGTGGTACGTTCTAAGGTTATTTATTATGGGATTCATGAACCACAAGCTAGAGAACTAATGGAAGACACAAACTATTCTATTAATAGAATAACAGGTATTACACTGCAGACAATGTCCACACAACCTCCCTTTTTTGACTTTACTCCGTACAATTTATAGCTTCAGCTAAATCTACTTTTCATGAAACTCTGCAAGGAGACCAGGGTAGAGAAGCTATACTTTTGCATACTTCTTCTCCGATGTAGATAATTCTGACACATCTTTCCTCTCTCATAAAAAGAGAAACTAATTAAGTTATGCTTAAAACCTCTTAATAGATAACAAGAATATTTTTCCTTTCAAAACCAGAAATATTTTCCTTGCAAGTGCTATAGAGTGCTATTTTTACTTTGAAAATTATGCAGAAAGGGAATTACCTATTACTAATTTTTATCTGGTATATATTTAGGGGGGGGGGGAAAAAAAAAAGAACTCCTTTTATCTTTTGCTATGTCTTCCTTAGGGATCTAAAGTCTATGGGAGATCTCAAGAGACTCTGAAATTTGCTTTTATATTTTTCAGTAGTTTAACAAAAATATTAATATATTTCCTGGTTTTTTTTGTTTCTGTTTTTTTAAAAATAAGTTTTTAAAATGTTGTGTGGATCCTAACTAACCCACAGAGAAGGTAAATCAAGCACTTTAAAACTGAAAATGATGTGAGAGTTGGCTACAATGTATTTGATACATAGATGGATGGTAAACTTCTGAGAGATTTAAAATATCATTGAATCATAGAATTATTATGGTTGGAAAAGACCTTCAGGATCATCAAGTCCAACCACAAATCCAATCATAAACCCATCACCACCATGTCTGTAAACCATGTCCCTAAATGCCTCATCTATACATTCCTTGAATACTGCCAGGGACAGTGACTCCACAACTTCATGTCCTGTTTTGGCAAATATATGGCAATATTTGTCATTTGAAACAACAACAAAAAATTGCAGAAAATAAAATCATTTGTGGTGTCAAAACTAGATATTTTATTTTCTATAGCGTGAATGCAGTTCTGTCTGTAATTCTTTATCTACTATTATTTCAAAAAGTAAATGTGATCTGAAAACAGGACAAGCATAGAAGGAGAAATCTACTTATATCTATTCAGTTAGGTTGATGATGTTTAAGATAAATAAACAATGGGAAAAAAATTGATTTGGAAGCTGCTGTTGCTATGTGGTCTAAACAAAATTTAAAAAATAATAATAAAAAGAAATATATTTTTATGTTTTTACTACAAAGAGCCAAACTTCAGAAAAAAACTTTACACATATGAAAAATTCATAGTACACACTGTGTAGGACAATGAATTTTTGAAAGCAGATACTTATCTATATTTTCCTTCCTACACTTTCTGCAATATGCTGGCAAAGTCACTGAGAAAAGGCATGTAATGATGTGACTGCAAATAATGTAATGCATGCTGTCAGTAAAGAAAGTCACTACACTACTTCACCATATTCTCATGTTCTTCAATAGCAGAAAGAATAGAAAGTTCACTCTTCCTGGCCTACTTTCTGTCTTTATCTTTACTGGAAGTATTCTTACTCTTGTCCTTATCCTTCACCCTTTAGGAAACTAAATTGAATTTTTCTTTCCCTCTTATAAAGATGATTTTCCTCCCTTTTACAGAAAGGAAATGTCTCCCTTCTACTAATGTCCTTCCTAGCCAATGTAAGCAACCTAAATTCACAAGATCTGAACCACAAAGGACAATGCAAAATAAGATACACTCTGGTTTTTCTGTGTGTGTATGTGTTCTTCTCGTTTTGGATGAAGGGCTTTTTATCTCTACTGAATTGAATACTAAATCTGGTAGATTTAATTATTTTAATGGGCCTTGTCTGCTCCCTGATAATAGTGTAAATAGAAACAAGGAGTATGGCCACCTAGTCAAATATAAAACTTAGCAGCCATACTCAAGGAGACAGACACTAGTAGTAGATAGAGTATTGGTAGAAATATGGAAAAATGGAATACCCAAATAATAAACATTTTTATTGTATTTTTTGTTTGTTTGTTTGTTTTTAGGTAGTCTAGTGTGGATACTGAAGCACAGATTTGTGACATTCCTCCAGTCCTTCTAATAACTGGTCTTTGTAGTCAGATTTTTTATTGCTTTCTCTTAAAGTCTAATTTTACTGTCTCTTTCATAGAAAGACTGCACCAGGCAGACAGAAGAGTAACATAAACAAGGGTTTGTTGGAAGGAGAGACAAGCCAAGGTAAGGAGAATGCTGATTCTGGGTCTGACACTTCCTGAAAGGTGTTATTATGCAGCTAGTGTGACAAAGATGAGAATGCCCACTATGAATTTCAAAACAAGGAGTTTTGTTTTATCTCTGTCAAATGTTAACCTAGGAAAAACATATTTAGGATGTTTATCTGAGTTAATACAGACATCTAAAGATGGCCAAGTCCAAGCTAACCTTTCAACATACTGCTGAATGACAAGAAAGCAATAGGGATATCCCGAGTGATTCATCCTATCTGAAGGCTGGTATTGTAAAATAGATCAGATGAATAACTTTGGATTTGTCCATGCATAAAAATGGTGCTATTGACTGATGAACTTGGATGTAACCGATATACTATGGACCAGAAATTTGGGTGAGATCAATACTGGGTGGGGAGTTCAAAGTGGGAGGAACATTTTTCCAGCTGTCAAGTTCTAATACTTTTATCCATGCTACCTATAACTTAGGAGATCTGGTAAGTATTCTTTGTGCTATTAATTCACTTTCTTCACTTCCTGTATGAAATGTTTAAAGTTTGGAACATAAGTCAATGCTTTTGTAGAGAATACACGTTATCAGAAAAAAAGGAGAGATCATCTTCCAAGCAGAGCTTAAATATGTTAATTAATTAGTAAATGAAACTTGGGCCTATGGATTTTACTGAATATGTAATAACATTTGCAAGAGCAACTAATTGAATGCTATGGATGTTTGCATAATCTACTGATGTTTCACACTTGATTGTCTTCTAAAGGGTTTATTCTTCAGGTGTTCTTCCAAGTTGCCCAACACAGTCTAGATTACTTAGATTTCTGTGGAAGAACAATAACAAGTAATGTCTAATTAGGTTATGCACAGGCATGCATTATCATGAATAGGCTTAGGCATAGTCAACATGTAGAAGTTAATGTGTGTCTAATAGGACACTAATCTTAAATATCAGTGCATTAATGAAGGACAAAGGGAAAACCAGTTGTTTTATATAGTACTTTCAATAGTTCATTTTTTCTTACTCAGACTTATTGAAAAAGGTTTCTTCAACAACTGGTAAAAATTATTTAGTGATACCTACCATTACAACCTGTCAATATGTGCTTCATGTTGCAGAACCCAAAACTGCCAGTGAAGGTTCTGTTATTAGTGTCATTTAAGATCTGCTTTATTGCTGACTAAAAATAGCATTTTTTAATTATGACAAAATAGTAGTAATTCTATGCGAGTCATGTCACATTCTACATTTTGATTATTGATCACTGGAAATTCTGTGTGTTTTTTTTGTTTTGCTTTCCTTTTCCATTAAAAAAAAATACTAGCATATCTGCATTTTTTATGTTAGCTGTAATCTTCCTAAACTACTGACAGATGAATTTATAGTTAGCAGGTCATCTGGAACTGTGAACATCTTAGACTGCAAATTCAGAAAGGAATCACACTGCAAACTTGTACAGAACGCGTGTATGTATTTCTCCACCCTCTGTCATAGGAACAGAAGACAGAGTAGCTTTCTTTTAAAAAGAATGCAGTACAGAAGCTAAAAATATTTCTCTACATATTTCAAAAAGCTACTTTTCATCTTTACACAATTTTCATATCTCTGGGTTACACCAATGATTAGCATTTTAAGTGGTGTTTTTTCAAGGGTCTAACAAGAGCAAGGCACTCAGCTACTGCCAGACATGAAAGTCAGAAAATCTGAGCCTACTTCAAACAGAGTATTTGTACTACACTGTGAGACTGGCTACTTAAAGGCTCTGTGCGGTAACTAATTGGCTGATTCTACGGTATTGTGAAAGAAAAGAATAAGCAGAACATATATAGTATACATAAACATATATGGATTTTTTTAAAATTTAAGTTTTCCAAATATAAATTTTCCAAAATAGACTATTTGCAGTCACTATATCATATTTTATTAAATGACAAGATATCATTTAGCAAGCAGTCACTGTAGTAAAAAAGTTGTTATTTTTGCATCATGATGATTATTGATGTATATAAGGTTATACACGTGGATTTGTATGTATTTATGTATGCATATATAAATCTAAAATTATTTGGTTATTTAGAAACTGCATTATGATAATGCAGAAGAACTACGGTTCTGTAGGCATCTGGGCACTCCGCTGATTTAAAGAAATGGATACTTAGGAACACCAATAAACAAAAAACAAAATACATCTCTTTCTTTATGATAATCTTTACTACATTCCTGTTTACCTGGCTGTGATGAAACTCGTAGTTCAAGAAAGTCCTTCTTAACTTCTTTTGTGACAGGATCTATATTCTACATATATAGAAAGATCTTTATAGTGCTAAAGTATTATACATTCTACAGGCATAGCAGGCACTATATATTCTAACAATTTTATCTGACTATTTATTATTGTATCGTGTGTATGTATATACTTATGTGCTATGCTCATATGAGCATATGCTACCTTACTTAGGAGATTGGCTCTATTTATGGAATTTTCATATATATCATACAGATAATCCCAGAGTTTTCTTCCAAAGATATGGATATTCAGATACTGCCTAATTGTAAAAGACTTTCAATACAGACTCTTAAGGTCTCAAACCAGAAGTGTGTGGAGAGTCTGAAGAGCTGGTGTTGCAAGAAATAGAGGTAATAAATTGCTAAAGTGGATTAACAGCTCCCTGCAGGCATGAGAGAAGACATTATTTGGCTTAAACTCTGAGTGTGGAATTAGTAGGTCCTTAGCTGCATATTGATAAGTGACGGGAGATATGAACGATGGGGGATACCAGTAAAATAGCAAATATGCATTCTTACTTGAAATGCAGTTGTATCAGCGACAGAATTCACTTTATTATTCCTTCTGCTATTTTTAAACACTGAGTTTACAAATAAACAGCTATGTTACCATGACTTGCAAAAAAAAATGTGTTTTGAGGTCTAATCTAAAACTTTTGAACCTAACTTCATCATTTGGAATTAATATCTCTTAGGTAGCAGATATTCTCTAAATATTTGGAGATGGTACTCATATATTTTGAAAGAAAGGATGTGAGAAAGACTTCCATTGCTTCTCACTGACTTCCCAATACTCTCTCTACTGCATAGAAGGTATTTATTACTAAGACCTTAGTAATAAAGCAACATAGAGGGTTATAGTAGCCTACATAGCCTACCATGTAATATAAAATATAACAAATCATAATGATATAGAGAATATAAAGGCAGGAATGAAAGGCCTACATTGTTAACTTATACATAGCCTGTTAATATATAGATATATATTGATATTACAGAATATTCACTATCTGGTGGAGAATTCTGTATATAATACAAATACAGCTAAAGGGTATGGTTAGCTCATTTCTGATATAAAGATATATTTTACTATGTGTAGAAGTAAAGAGAAATGACATGATAGCTTCAGGCCTTTTGGAAAATAAACAAGGTTGACAGTTTTAGGTTTTATTAATATAGCTTTTAAAAACTTTTAAATTCTCGGAGCAATTGATAAATTGAATGTCTAAAGTACCTCCTTCCTAGGAGGGGCATCGCACGATTCAAAGTTTTAAATATAATATGCATTTTTTTTTTCCTTCTGTAATGCAGTTCTTCATTCTCTTCCACTAGAAATTTAATTGTTTCATTTTAACATAATCTTACAGATGTAGAGTAAAGGGCAAAATACATGAATCCCCCAAACTGCCTGTCTGGTCAGATAGCTGCAATTGCACCAAGACACACAGATGTCAATGGACTTTTGTATGAAAATAAAAGACCATTCTCATAGCTATGATCTTGAAGAAAGCAGCCTGTTGAATACTTGTTTTGATTATCAGATAAAAGGCATAGTGTAATACTTACACTTCACTATAAATAATATATTTTTAGGCTACAAAATTCATGTAAGTTTATGGCTCTCCATGCTGATGCATTTGTGGATTCAAGTTCTTTATAATAACCTACTTAACTATTCTTAACATTGTTCATAGAAAAGTAGACAATAGCCATACTCCTATAAACCTGGTAAATTTGCAGTCTGTGGAATGTCATACATTATCTATTAACATTCTCACTGTGTTTTAATTATGTATGCCTAGAAATACTCTCCTATTTTAAATAGTTCATTTCTAGAGATATTTTTGTCATCAATTTTTACTCTTGGGGATGTTAACTGAAAAGCAAAGACCAAAGTTGTTTTTCATTTTGGATACAAATATCTGTATATACAGACACTTCTCTATCTTATTCAAATTAACCACAAAATAAATGTAAGTACATGTAAAACGTTCAGTAAAGATCAAGAAGAACCTGATTTACAATTCAAAAATTCTAAGTGAATAAAGAAAATGATTTATTTGACCTGTCACAGATAACTAAGAATCTTTGTGTCTCAATGGTAAAACGTCTGCAATCAAGATTTGCAAGGCTTATTAGAAGTAGCAATATACAGTCAAAAAATGATGTGGCAAAAGGTGAAGTGAGTGGAAATCAAATTATTGTTATTCTGACATGAAAAAAGTTGAGATTACTGTCTTCAAAATAATTTACCTGGTTTTACTACTTTGCTAAACTTCACATTTAATCTTTATAAAATGAAGCACTAAAGAATTTATAATTTATATATGTATATCTGTATGTAACTGTGCATGCGTATGTGTATGTATGCATACATTTGCATTTATATATGTATTTGAGTATGGATGTATACAGGTATATATACAACTGTTGGTAGCCTTCCTCACATATAACAACACATCACTGTATTTATGATCAATAAGGCCACTTGGAGAACTGTCAGCACAAGACAAGTTATGAGACTGACTGATATTGAGACTGCAATAAACAATCCATAGTCTAATCAAAGACATAACAAGGAGAGCAGAGCAGAAATGGCATGCTATATGTCTCAGCACCATGTCTGCTGTTGCTCACTAAAAGGGTTTACTTTTTTTTTTTTTTTTTTTTTTTGGCAGTGGCATGAACAAGGAAGTAGTATTTGCAGCACATAAAAGCAGCCTAAAGAAGTGCTGGAGAGAGCAAGAAAACATGCCTCAGATGACAGAAAAAAAATTGCTGTGAGTCTTACAATATTTACAAATTGCTTGTCTATGATGGTGACGGCAAAATAAATAATACTTTAAGCACAGTACATGCTGTTAAGAACCAACCTCTCCCTAGCCCCTTTTTTATCAAAGTAACATTTCATGAAAACAAAACATAATCTCAACTGGATAAATACCAACACACTATGCTAACATCTGTAAAACAGATAATTAGATTCAATTCCAGATAGGAATTTTTTTAAAATACTGACTGCAGGCAGTGTGAGAGCACAAACAGAAGAGGAGTCTATGATTTAATTTATTTCAGAACTAAAATGTGTAAAACGACAGCACACAGTTTTCCCTCTCCCAAGCACATTGGTTGGACTGAACCGACAGCTGTACTTCCTCATTTATACATCTGAATGATTCTGTATTTCATTGTGATAGATACATTTTCCAGAGGACAAAGTTTCCCTTATAGCATTAAATGTTTTGGGGCTCAAATGTTTTCAGGTTTTGAAGCAAGAATTTGCAGATATAAACTAAATGCAAGATCTGCCTAACAAAACAAACTGCAAAAGCTGCAGCAGATGTTTACTGTGTTGTAAAACCAGCACTTAACAGATTTTAAGCAATATACCCTTTATAGATTTTAAGCAATCTACATACAGGATATTTAACAGAATTTTACTTTCAGAGGTTCAGTTAGAAAAAGGGAAAAGGAGGTGAGACAAATTGCAGAAGGAGGAGGAGCTGATCTGTCTCAAGGTGGAGCTCTATCTTGTATTAAATGACACTGGCAGATTAAAGCTCTCAGATGGGGAAGGGCTTAAAGGCTGAGTCAAAAGCCAAGAAGTCTCTTTATTTACGCCTACCTCCCAGCCCCTGGCAATCTGACTAATAACAAACTGAGCTAACAAGAAAGACTAGAAAGAGCAGAGGGAACATAGAAGCAGCTTGGATTTAAAAATCTAACAAACCAAGAGTGAACAAGTCAAGCTCTGCTGACCATCGTGTTTGTTTACTGCATCCAAATTGCTTGCAAACAGTTAACTATATACAGAAAAGTCAGCATAGCTGTGAAGTATGCTGTGAATTTTAATTGAGGAAGAAGGACAACTGCCTCGCAGGATGGTCTAATGTGCACCCTAATGTGCACTCTGCCTGGAAGATTTTTTTATCAATTGAACACTCTGTACTTTGTCTCCTGAATGAGGATTTAACTTTATGGAATTGTAGTTTTACCAGAGCTTGCAGCAAAGTGAAACTCAGAAGAAAGTGTATGTTCAGAGGGGAAAATTGCATTCAAACAGCTGCTCTAACTGTGCATTACTGATCCCTTCAGGGAGTGTTACTGCTGTACAGGTAAGAAAGATTGCAGTTAGTTAATTAGCTCAGAGTACTAGAAATTATTTTCTTGATACTGTTATTTATTTATTTATTTATTTATTTATTTATCTATCTGCATGGCTTTGTATAACTTTTCTATTAAATTAGGGCAGCTTATACTACATTTCAAACAGTCTGCCAGGTTCATTTATTCAATCTGCCGACAGTATAGCTGCATAGAGTATTAAGGAAATACTGATTTAAGATTGTGAGGGAGAAGAGTGGGCGTTTGGTTTTATTTTCTGAAGTGTAAGAATAGTCTTAAATACATCATTTGACTGTGAGTCCCTCCAGGATTTAACAGGCTATGTTGAAGGCTTTTAGAAATGACCATTTCCTAGCTAGGGGCTTCGACAGTCTTTAATATTCTTTTTTACATATAGGTTTTTTTTTTAATTTTCCTTTTTTTTTAAGTAACTGAGTGAAAAACCAATGCACAATTAAAAGCTATTTCAGTATTTGGAACATATTGATTTTCATTTCTCATGTATGTGATGCCTTTGCCATAAGGTGACTACTTTTGAAAGTGTTCAAATTCATGAAGTGGAAAGGACTGTGACTTTTCTAGCCTTTTAGAATTCATACTGCAGAAAAAAACTCAGTTAATGTAAGTAATTACAGTTAATATAAGCAGTTAGCAATGCCTCATATGAAGGCAGATAAAAGCAACAAATTTAAGTCACCATGTAGGTTTTCCTGCAAAAAACCTCACACCATGAAATAGAAATAAGGTTAGCCCTGTCAAGTCTTTTATTTGTATTATTATTTATGAATTCTGTTGAATGTTGAGCATCTGTTACTTGAAAGTAGTTTTCATTTCACAACTATAGCCCACTGAGACCTTTACTACCTATTCCTTAGTGTATAAAACAAAAAAGGAGGGGGGAGAGGGGAGGGGGAAGGAATGCAGCTTATTAGGTCTGTGTAGAAGTTTCAAGTATGTTCATTTAGGTGTGTGTCTGTGTACATGTGTGTGCATGTGTGTGTGTGCATGTGCGTGCATATGTGTGTGTGTGTGTGTGTGAGAGAGAGAGAGAGAGAGAGGAAGAGAGAGTCTTAACAGTGTTGCCCACAGCAGTATGATGATGATTAAAATGGGAATGTTTTCCAATTGGTTACAAATGTTTTTACTTTCATCTCTGAGAGGAGGGCTTTCATTTTTATAAACGGATTTTTCAATATGTACTAGAATGCAACATGCTTTTCGGATTATTTTTTTTCCTTTAATTTTGCTAAGGGTCTTTTGAAGTGTGGTTTGAATTTTATGCAGATCTGAGATGAAATTTTAATGGAGACAAAGAGTATTAAAATGAATTCTAATTGGCCATAAGGTAGATTTGAAGCTGGCATCTGTGTCAACATACTGTATTTTTCACCTTAGGTCACTGGAAAGGATATTGCTACATATAACGTATAAATAAATATTTAACATATTATGATTCTAGCTTTATTTTGGATATTTAAAAATAATATCTTGGCATGTTGTGTCTTATACAATATTTGGGGAATTAAAATTTAAGAGATTATATTCATTAAATATGGGCAGGCAGTGTTCAAGAACTATGGTAGGACACAAGAAAATTCTCTCACACTATAATAGCACTTGCTGCCTCTAAATTGATGCATCTACTTCCATTTATTAGGAATGGTGAAAAATACAATCCATTATACACATAAGTGCTGGACTCTGTGTGTGTGTGTGTGTAAAGCACTCACACTAGAGCATTAAATATATATATATATCCTTGCAACCCTTGTGCTGGAAACCTTGAGAAGTGGTGTTGCTAGTGAAAATAACAGAAGTACCTGATAAATAAGTATTGATGTAAGGCCAGAACGTATGACTATGCTGTAAGAGTGTTCATACATTTAATTGTGTGGATTCTTCATATAAAGGGTTCACATCCCTCAGAAATGAGCGTTTGGCAGCTCAGTTTTGTGGTGACATCCTGTTCTCCATGTTTCAATAGCTTTCTTTGAAAGATCAAGTGACCTTAGATGGGTTGCTTAAAAAACATGGTTTGTTCCATCCTAGAGTAAATAGTGCACCCAAAAAGTTCTTGTGATTTAAATGATCTGTTTCACTGTAAGAATTTTAATTTCTTTTAGCAAATGTAGAAATATTTATTTTATTAAAAGATTATAAACAGAGATTTCCCTTCATCTATCACAAAATACCTTTGTTCTTGCTAATTGCCTTGATGGAAAAAAAAAAGAAAAAAAAAGAAAAAAAGGTCTTCAAATAAAGAGTGTATCATTACTACTCTGAAACCAGTGACAATGCATATCTGAATTAGACATGTAAACTGAGCTTGTTACTTCATAGTTGTACAGTTAGGATGTCTGTCTCAGGCAGTGTGAGTTTGAGATCAAATGGCTTGAAAACTGTTAATTTGTTATGCAACATACTGAGGATAGGGTGACAGATTTTAACTAGTAAGGCAAGATTAATTCCATGTACATTTGGAAAGTTTCTAGTAATTAATGATCATAATAATTGGAAGGAGTATAAAAATTCCTGTCCTAAAACCTGTTTGTCACCTGCTTACCTGTTTCTTCTGATAGGTCATTTTATTGCCAATTCTCTCTTTCCTGTTAGCTAACTGTGTACACAGTTACAGTGTACACAGAAAATATGTTACAACTTGACTATGTTACTGCATGAATGATTTTGCTGGCCCTGCCAATGCTATCTATCTACACCTTAGAATTAAAGTTTTCTACTATTTTAAAAATTAATTTTATGTGCTTATTGTATACATCTATGTTACTCCACTAAAAAGAAGCATGTAATATTTACCCTTTCACTAGATATACAAATAAATATAAATACAGTGTATACATTAAAATTTAAATAATTGGAAAGCACTAATGTGTCTACTTCCTTTTCACTTTGGGGATTAAAAGGCAGCAAAGACAATACCTTTTGACTTATATACATCCTGCAGAGTCAAAGGACAGATTCAGTCTCTGCTGCCTGAAGGAACTTGTTAAAACAAACCGAATCTTACTACTATTCCTTAATAGTTGGACAATATTACATTAAGTCTAGCGAAGGACTCCTCAAATTTGCAGTGCTACATAGTGATAAAAGAATGATGTTCTAAAATATTATGTTATCCTTGAGAATAAGCGGCTTGAGACAGCAATTTATAACTTCTGTCTATTGGTGTGTTTTACATATATGGTATACAAATAAAGATAATACATTCCTAATTCCTACTTTGCTATAGCAGCATGAAGTATTACAGTACTTCTTCCTTTGATTGTGTTCCTTGATTCAATAGCTTAAATTAAATATATTTTCTCTTCTTAAATCATTCAAATGTTTTGCAGAATATAATATTGTTTCAGAAGCTGGGACAACTCAATTACTAGAAAAGCTTATTGCTTTTTTCTATTCTGTTTCACTCCCTAAATTAAATTATGACCCTATTCCTTCTTTTTTTCTTCCTTTTCCTTTTTTTTTTTTTTCCTTTTTTTTTTTCCCCTCAGAGTCTGCTGGACAAGATGAAGCTCTGGATTTTTGTGTTGTGCTTAGTTCTGGTTGCATCTGACCCTTTACAGTCACAGACGTCTTTTTCTTCAACCAGAGGATCTTGTCAGAGTTTGTGTTCCTGCAAAGAAAAGGATGAAACCATGATTATAAACTGTGAAGAAAGAGGCATCAAGATGTTATCAGAAATAAATGTCCCACCATCACGGCCTTTCCATCTTAATCTGTTAAACAATGGCTTAACTATGTTACATGCAAATGATTTTGCTGGACTTGTCAATGCCATCTCTCTCCATCTTGGATTTAATAATATTGCAGATATTGAGCCTGGGGCTTTTAACGGTCTCAGCCTTCTTAAGCAACTTCATATCAATCACAATTCTTTGGAAATTCTTAAAGAAGATACATTTAATGGGTTGGAAAATCTGGAATTTCTTCAAGCAGACAACAATTTCATCACAGTGATTGAAGCAAGTGCCTTTAGCAAGCTCAATAGGCTCAAAGTGCTCATTTTGAATGACAATGCGATTGAGTATCTTCCTCCTAACATATTTCGATTTGTGCCATTGACCCATTTAGATCTTCGTGGAAACCAGTTACAGACACTGCCATATGTTGGCTTTCTAGAACACATCGGTAGAATATTAGATCTTCAGTTGGAAGACAATAAATGGGCTTGTAACTGTGATTTGCTGCAACTGAAGATATGGCTAGAAAACATGCCTCCTCAGTCAATAATAGGTGATGTTGTATGCAATAGCCCTCCAGTTATCAAAGGCAGCATCTTAAGCCGATTGAAAAAAGAATCACTTTGTCCCACTCATCCCATCAATGAACTTGAAGATCCTTCAGGATCACTGCCCTTGGTTGTAACCACCTCTATTGGTGATAGTCTTCTATCAACTAAGGTCATTCCTATCCTTAAAGCTCCTACTAAAGAGCCAAGTTTTGTGTTTCATGCTTCAAAGCCAACTACTCAGTTTCCAACAATCTATTGTCCTGTCCCCTGTCATTGCACCAGCCATATGCTCTCAGGAGTTCTCATGCACTGCCAGGAACGAAATATTGAAAGCTTGTCTGACTTGGGACCACCACCTCCAAATCCTAGAAAGCTTATTCTAGCTGGAAATATTATTCAGACATTACTGAAGTCAGATCTTATAGACTATGCCAGCCTGGAAATGCTTCACTTGGGGAACAATCGTATTGAAATCCTTGAAGAAGGATCCTTTATGAACCTGACTAGATTGCAGAAATTATATCTCAATGGGAATCATCTTACAAAGCTAAGTCAGAATCTCTTTCTTGGTCTTCAGCACCTTGAATACTTGTACCTTGAATATAATGCCATCAAAGAAGTTTTGCCAGGGACATTTAATGCAATGCCAAAACTTAAGGTTCTCTACTTAAACAACAATCTTTTACAGACTTTACCACCCCATGTCTTTTCAGGTGTTCCACTTGCCAGATTAAATTTGAAAACAAACCAATTTGCTTACTTACCTGTGAGTAATGTCTTGGATGAATTGGATATGCTGGTACAAATTGAACTTGAGGACAACCCCTGGGATTGTACTTGTGATTCAGTTGGGCTGCAAAAATGGATACAAAAGCTGAGTAAGAATACCATGATGGGTGACATTTTTTGTAAATCTCCAGGACACCTAGCAAAAAAAGAACTGAAATCCTTAAACAGTGATATATTGTGCCCAGGCTTAATAAACAGCCCTGCACTACCAACTCATGCCAGCTTTATAGTTGTGACAACATCTTCTACTACAACCACTGCTGCAGACTCCATCCTGCGTTCCCTTACGGATGCTGTCCCCCTTTCAGTTCTAATACTAGGACTCCTAATTGTGTTTATAACTATTGTATTTTGTGCAGCAGGAATAGTGGTTCTTGTTCTGCATCGTCGACGGAGATGCAAAAAGAAACAAGCAGATGAACAAATGAGAGATAACAGCCCAGTTCATCTTCAGTACAGCATGTATGGGCATAAGACAACACATCACACAACTGAGCGCCCAGCTGCAACTCTCTATGAGCAGCGTATGGTTACTCCCATGGTTCAGGTCTATCGAAGCCCATCCTTCAGCCCCAAGCACACTGAGCAACAGGAGGAGGGAAATGACAAGGAAGACAATGATTCAAGACATCTCCGCAGAAGTCTCCTGGAAAGAGAGAACAGTTCACCTCTTACAGGTGCAAATGTCAAATATAAGGCTACTGATCAATCAGCTGAATTTCTGTCATTTCAGGATGCCAGCTCCCTCTACAGAAACATTCTTGAAAAAGAAAGAGAACTGCAGCAACTAGGTATCACAGAATACCTAAGGAAAAATATTGTCCAGCTCCAGCCTGACATGGAGGTTCATTATCCTGGAACACATGAGGAGATGAAGTTAATGGAGACACTGATGTACTCCAGACCAAGAAAGGTTTACCTAGAACAGACTAAAAATGAGTATTTTGAACTCAAAGCTAACTTACATGCTGAGCCTGACTACCTGGAAGTCTTGGAACAGCAAACATGAAACAAACCTACAGTGGGCTGGGGCTGAATTTCTGTATTTCTATTCTAAGTTGGAACCATTGTAAATAAAAGTGCCTTATAATAACACATCAACTGTCAGAACTTAAGCACAGCAGTAATCCTAGCAAAAATAACCTCAGGGATCACTGTGGGAAGCCATGGGGAAGTTTGCAGGCAATATCTCACCCCAATTAAACACGAACTCTGTGTGATTGAACGGTGGGAGGAAGATTGCTTACTGCAATATTACAATATTCCTCTACAATATTTTTTAAGGTGTGTATGGCACTCTCTGTTCTGTTTCTGGTTTATGGGGAAAAACATTGTTAACTATACTCTTGCCTTTTTCCCTCAGTTTAATTGGATTATTTTAAAAACAAATCTGTACTTGTACTTGTAAGGTCAGAGTGCATTGGTTAGGTGTTAGTACCTGCACTGCATAAAGAAAATTGTCGACAACCACACCTAACATACCATGATAATATGAAAGGAATTGAAACTTTGTCATACTAAATGCCCATTAAAAATAATAATAATAAAGTGGCATATGCACCTTGAGCCTGCAAATACTTAAGTATCTTCCATGGAACTTCATCATGTGCATTTGGTATCATTATGTGGAAGGAAAAAATATATAACTATGTTTACCCAATGGCAATGAAAAAGTAAGCCTTCTGCTATTTTTCTCTGATAGCTTTACCTAAGTTTGGACAATCTTTTCTTATGCTGCTGCTATAAAATATTGTGTATCACTGGTGTTTCAATTCATAATCCTGGGCAATTTGAAAAGCTACTGAGAATCATCTGTAAATAAGTCACTGTGTTTAATAAGTTTTAATTTTTATCTATCTATATATATCTCTATATATATGAATATGAATAACTTTTGTGCTGGCTTTAAATATTCTTGGAAGAAATGAGTTTGCTGTGTTTAGAAACTTCCAGTTGCAAAAGCAGCTCCTTCCCCACATGACCAAAAAGCAACCCCCAAACAGAATAACCACAACAAATTACACATGCAAACAACAATAATGGTATGTAGTTTTTGTTTGTACAAAAATATATTTTCCAGACACTACAAGAAAATAAAGCGTTGCGGGGAAAAATAGGTGAAAAGGTAGAACACTGCAGGTTTATTTTTGCAATGAAAACTAGCTAGATTTATATTAAGTATTTATTCTGTATAATTTTCTATTTTTCTTTTTTTCAATTTGCAAGAAAAAATCTTATTCTTGGCTGCCTTTCAAGCAAATCAAGGAACTGCTCTTTATCAGTGAAAATGAAATAAAGATTTTTTAAAAGTCTTTATCTTAGAGGTCACTTTTTTAAAAAGAAGGCAGCAACTCCTGCATGCACAAGTTTCGAATTCTTAGGGAATTAAACACAAGGGTCTTCACTCTTGTCATGTGAACAGAAGCATCTTGTTCAGTGTGCAGTAAGGCCATTCAGTTTCTGTGCATGACTGACACAGTGCCAAAACACAAATTCTGACCTGCATTTATCTTCCTCTAAGCAAATCTTTTGTAAACTCACTATGCATGAAGAATATTTTTTTCCTGATTCAAATTTGTGGAGTTAAAGATCAGCTTAATTACTACATGTCTGTGTATGTGTTCTAAATTTAGCACTGACGTCTTGATAAATCAAAGTTAAAAGATATTTTCTTTAGTTCAGTATAACTTCTACTGTCTTACCTTTTTGTATATACAAGTATTCTCTATATTCTTTGTATGTAAGTTTCTGACATATTTTATGCTACAAGTGAAAGACAAATTCTTGTTTCTTTCAAATTTGCAGAGAGATACTGACTTTGATGGTGCTATCCTAACTTCTGTAATCTGAGGATCTGACCACATGTTGTCACTGTTAACAAATCAACTTCCTTATTAATGTTTTGTAGAATGTACCACTTTGCTATGTCAGTCAAACTTGTTGGCTTCCAAGAATCAAATTTCAGTAATTGGAGAATGAGTACTCTTTTCTCTTTCTACAGCTCAGAATAATTTAGTTTAGATAACCTTTGTAAATAAGAGGATTAGCAACAGTAAAGCTATTACCATGTATTTGTTTCCTTGCTATCTTTGTTCCTGACAATTAAACGTAATACAAGGAAGTGCAGATAATAGTAAGTCAAAGGGGAAAATTCTACTATATTATCTTAGATGTCTAGTGCTGTTTTAGAAGTTCTTGCATATTCAAGACATCCAAATAGGCATGACATACCACAGAATATGGCAACACAGCGACATAAGAGGAGCACAGGTAGGATAGCGTAGAGTATTAAAATGACACCAGATGGCTATATTTAAGAACTAAATCTCACCCATAAAATATTCAAGTGACTCTTTTTTTAAAAAATGTTAAGATCCAATTAAAAAAAGTCAGTCAATATAAATGACATTAAAAAGCTTTGAATTTTGAATCAAACTTCAGTATATTGTTCTGTTTAGACTTTTCAGAGATCTCAAATTATGGTACAAAATGACAGGGTTTAGTATTTCAGTGTCTTTCATTTGAGTAGTCATTTACATCAGGAAGAAATGGGTGTAAAAAAAAATAACCTGCAGTTACCAAGATCCATGGAAACGATGATTCAGGCCCGCAGGCTTAGGTTTAAGAGAAATAGTTTCAGACTGAAGACAATTGCCACATGCACAGATGTCACTTTGCTTAGCTGCTAACAGTTACTTGGCAGAATGCTGAGGACAACTGTGCTGCAAAACATTCTTCATTGCAGTCTCAAAGCATCAGGAAAAAAAAGAGTGAGCTAAATTCACGTCAAAGCAATTCAGTTATACAGCTGTATCAGAGCATCACTCAGCGTAAGTAAAGAGAGCTTTAGCTTTTAGCTTTCCTTCTGCACAGGGATTCACATCATTCATTAGATCAGAGCAACTCTACTTGATGGTAGGCTTTAACACCAAAAGTGGTTTTGCAGTATCCAGGAATCACTACATTGTGATATGTCATCCACTTTCTATCATCAGTTCTGGACTCCTGTGTAGTGAATGTCTGTTTGATGGGAAGCCAGGGGTCTGCCTACAGCCTCTCCTTACAACATTCACAACCAGTGATTTTTCATTTTAAAAGAAACTTTGTATCGATACAAAAAAGAAAAAAAAGTGTAAGAACTTGGCCCTATACGTTAAGGTATATTGAAGGTATCAAAAACTGCTGTTTAAAATAAAAAGTTAATATAATAAAGGTATTACATAGAAGAAAAGAAGGATGCAATTTCATTGGAACATCTCCATTATAGTAACTACAAATCTATATTTAAAATTGCTATTCAGGGTTGCCAGTAGTTTCCAGTTAAGAGAGTTCTTAAGAAAATTATTTATTAGGGATATGGCCTCCCTCCACCCCTCCAGTGACAAGTATAGTTAAGTGGTTTCTATACCTTTCACTTAGCTAGGATAATGGAGGCTGGAAGGTGAAGCATCTTTGACAGTCTGAAACAAAGTGGATTCATTTTCTCCTGTCAGTACGGTAATTTAATCGAGTGCAAGAACAGTGCTTCACCAGGCACACTGGTGTACTAGGCAGCTGTGTAACTGTTATGTTAGGGTTCCTTCCTCAAGATAATCAACACTATCATTTTTTCCCCTCACATTTTAGTGAATGAAGTTTATTAAACAGACCTGTTCCCTAAATAAACCATTATTGAAACAATATATTGCACTTATTTTAATCCACTCTTAGCTTTTTATCCTCATAAAAATCAAATGAATTTATTTTAGTTATTTGAATTTATTTTATTTATTTTTCTTCCCACTATAAGTACTTTTTAGATAGGCTTTTAATACTATTTCTTGACACTATTGTTTAAACACATTACTTGCAGTGATACCTCTGCAAGCTGCACGACAACAAAAACAATACAAAGCAAACCCTTCCCCCCAAAAAACCATATTTATATGTAAAGTAGAGTATTGGTCTATTGAGAACTGGCCCAATATTTTCATGAAGGAAGGAAGATGTGATTATTTTGAAGAAGGACATTAGAATGATGGATTGACCTTTTTGCAACTAAATTCCAAATTGAATACGAGGCCAGACTTTTTTTGCTAACGTACAAAATATGAATCTGAGCTTTTCTCACTGTAATCTTTTCACTGATTAGTATCTTAGTATCGTGTTTTGACCTCTTTCTAGATAACAAAGAAGCACCCGACAAAATAGCTGAAAGACAAGTTTTTATAATGTACCACTTAGCCAGAGATTTCTAGCTGTATCATATGAGAAACTGAAGAGATGATTCTGACTGAGAGAGAAAAACACCTTTCCCCCTTGCCTTTTTTTTTTCTGTTATGTTAATAAAAAAAAATCATGAAGAAAATATTATTTCAGAGGGAAAAGTAACAATGACAAGAGTAAAAAAGGAGATTGGCTTTCAAAGTTACCATTTGGATTATAACTCTGAGATTGCCATAATCTACATAAATATACTTTATCCACCACACTGACACAATCTGCAAATTTCATGTAAATGCACCAAAAATCATTTAAGGGAGAAAAAAAAAAAAAAAAAAAAGTTTGTCTTAATTTGAAGATGAGCTGCTACACTTACCTAGGACTTTGGCAAATTTCTTTTGCACTGCCCCAGCATAGGACACCTTAATATCAGTTGATAGATTTCCATCACAGTCAAACCCTGCTCAGCTGCACAAACTCTGGCAGTGGAGCTGCCTGCGGTTGCTGTATGCTGCTCCTTGGGAAGGGTTTACAGCATGTGTATTGCCCTCAGTCCTCACCTCTTCTGAGACATGGTGTTTGGTGCATCCTGTTGGATTTGGGGAAGGGCAGATGGATTTACTAATGAAGGTGTATGATGCTTCAAAAGATTTGTCCCCTTTTCTGAGGTTTATGATGCTCTTATTCTTGTTCCAGCAGTAGGTATCATATTCTTTCTTTTCCATGAAGCAGAAATGAACTGCATCTTTAGCTGGAATTAATATTGCAAAGTTAATTGCTATAATGAAAAATACAAGACAATGTTTTCTTTCCTGCTCATCTCATAACAGTCAGCTTTGTGTTTTTTTGACACAACAGAGCAAATTCTTAAGAACCACAGTCTAATGGAAAGCAGCTAACCTCAAGGAAAAAAGTAAAACACCAGATGCTGTTCAGCTCAATGAAAGCAAGATGCAAAAGAGATTTTTTTTTTAATCGATTTCAACAAGATGAGTTACAAGTACATGTGCATGGTAAATATCATAAAATATTTATCAAAGTTTTGTGTTTTAAGACATTATCTTCAAAATATCCACAATATGTTCCTCCTATTACTATTACAATGTCTACTTCTGCTTCTACTATAACTTTCACAATGGAATGATGGAATGCAGAAAAGAAGAAACACCTTGTCTTCATATTTCAAGAAGAAATTTCAGCTCTCTTTGCCTTTACAGAATAGTTCATCCAGCATCCAGATTATTTCACTACTCAGATAAGCTGTTTCAGAAATTAGGAATTTTTAAAAAATCATCCAGTTGTAATTAGTGTACATTTAAAGTATAGAGCATATAATGAATTGTTCAAACAATGTTTGAAGCCTGGAATCCTTTAAATATGCTGAAATCTGTTCCATGAAATGTTAGCATAAATTTGCATTTTCAAATAAGCTATAAAATTTATATTGTTAGCTCACAAGTGTGAATATTATTTTTAGCTTTAAATTAAGAGACATCTTAGCATTTGCACGTTTTAAATACTCAGCCTAACACTTTCTTAATGACACACACATTTGGGTTTAACTACAAATTGAATCATGCTTTCTTGAGACACCCTAAAAAGAATAAAGCTGATGAATGGGACTTCATTGCCCCCAAACTCTTCCTGCTAATAGCATGCACGGTGCTGTGCAAGAAATACAAATTTCCTGGGCAAGGAGAATAAACAGGAACATAAAGTATAAGGATCCTTTGTGTCAAAGACATAAATATGTCTGCTAGATCAGATCTCTCAAAATTCTCTCAAGTCTGGTTGAAACTTAATAGAATGTTAGATTACAGGGTGCCAAAGCTGAGGCAATTACAGGCATCCAGATACCTTTCATTTGCATGGAAGATGGTGAAAAACATCTTGGGTCAGTCATTAAAGAGAGTTTTTGAGTAAAAGCTAAATATTTAGATAGCTTTTTTGATTTCTAGACATTTTATATTCCATAGAATCACGATTCACATATATCCTTACAATTTAAGCATGAATGTAAACTATTAATCAAAAATGCAGCACTGAGATGCTGCTTTTCACATAGCTACTTTTCACATAGACTGGCAATCAGGAAATGAGGATTAATATCTTCAGACTTTAATCACCTCAGGTGTTACATAAGCTTACGTAAGCAACATATAGCTTAAGAAAAATTTTTAGGGAAAGAGAAACCTCTATTGACCACACATGCATAGAGATGACCCAAAGGGAAATGCTGTACAAGGACAGTTATCGTTACACTTTCATTCATGACATTATGTTAACCAAATGATATTCTAAAGATTTTAAAATAATTGCACTTTGCTGGATGAAGACTATCCTTGCTCTGAGCACTGCAGTATCATCTGGAGTTAACTAGACTTCTTACAGGCTCAGATTCCATGATCATTTTTATTCATTAAAACAGCCACAGTATAAACAGAAGCTTTATTATTTTCTTATATTGGTATCTAATGAAAGCAATTAAATAGAAATAAGAAAATATGATTTATGAATCTTTGATTCATACTCTGATCCAAGGTCATTAAGCAACTGAAAGATGTTGTCTGTAGTTCTGATGAATATTAGAAGTCTGTGGTTTTGTCTGCACAGATGTATGCATTAAAAAAAAGAAAGAAAAAAAAAAAGAGCACTAACTCAGGGCTGCTGCTACTGCTCTAAGTCACCAGCAGATAAGTCCGGTAACTGTACCTAACTCTAAGGCAAAACATATGTTAACCATAGAAAAATAATTCTTTGAATTTCCATGATAATATTTCCTGAAAAATCAAAAAGCTTTCTGTTTGTTCCTTTTATGTGTGTGTATATATATATTTTTTCTTTGGATCTTATGGATATTAGGAAAAATATTTCAATATTAGAAATAACTTCTTTCCTAAGAGTAGTAATGCAGCACTGCAATAGGTTACTCAAAGAAGGTGTGGAACCTGAATCCCTAGGAATTCTGGGTGATTTTCAGGACTGCTGGACTAGATGGCTTCCATAAGCCCCTTCCAACCAACATTTCTGTGGTTCTAATATGATTCCACGGAGG
>PTEX01000365.1:54194-105650 GCA_003342815.1 Eudromia elegans
AAGGAAGGAAGGAAGGAAGGAAGGAGGGAAGGAAGGAAGGAGGGAAGGAAGGAGGGAGGGAAGGAAGGAGGGAGGGAGGGAAGGAAGGAAGGAAGGAAGGAAGGAAGGAAGGAAGGAAGGAAGGAAGGAAGGAAGGAAGGAAGGAAGGAAGGAAGCCTGATAGTCTAAGCTGTCTGGGAATTTTCAACCAAAGTAGGAGTGATGAGGTGTTTTTTTTTTTCAGTATATCATAAAGGATTTTTTTTTCCAAAAATAACACTGTAATTTTTAATTGATCCCAGTTGTCACCAATTAAATATTTTGGCTTGTCAAAATGAATTGGAATTCTGTTTTAATTTAGATTGACATTACCCACCCCTAACAGATGTGTTTCTTAAAACATCATGGAAATTGTAGGAGGTAAGCCTGTATTTTTTTTTTCCCTGTGAAATACGTTTCCTCATTGAGAAATGCTTTCCGTAATTACTTTAGAAATCTCTGTCTAGATTGATTGATGGCAGACCTGGCTGCAAAAAATAATGAGTGTGTGAGAAACACAGACTGCAAAGTAAGCAAAGTACTATGGAAGTTTCAGTGTTGTAATTCCCTAAATTTGGTTAGGTAAAATGAAATGGAAAGTTTCAATTTGGGAATAATAAATATTTTTCAATGTTCTTTGAGTTATTTTTCATAATTATTTTTGCTTTCTTCTCTGATAAAAGTTTAACCAATATTGAAATACATACTTTTCTATTTAGCTAAATCTGTAATTAAATATTCAATTCCCAGTGAATAATGGCCATGATTTGTATCTTATAAAGGATGTAAGTTACTTCAGTGGCTGACAGACTGTTGAAATACACAGCAAAGAATACTCATATCAACAGACCGCCAGGCCTGTGAATCTGTGCACTGGCTACTCTGTATTAGCAGAGAGTGACTTCTGACTTCCTCAAGGACTAGAATCATGAAGGAAATGAGAGTATATGTATTTTGTGTAGCCACATAGGGCTATACACAAAAGATGAAGAGCCAAGCCACCAATTTCCACAACTGAGAGCAATTTCTATGATTGCATCAAAGTCTTTCACTGACGTTCCCTTTCAAATAATTTGGAGACATTTTAGAGGAAAAAGAGAAATCCATATTGAGAGGCATTGATTTTTTTTATTAGGAAAACATTGTCTGACAATGCAAGAGACAAGCTTTTCCCTTTTCTCTGCTTTTACTCTTTTTTTTTTTTTTTTTTCCTTACATTATAACAACAGTACCATTTTTTATCTTGGTATGTAGGAATGATAATTATGAGGATAATTCAGTGATTCCTATGTGCTTTTATTTATTTATTTGTATATTTGTATGAACTGCACCAGGGAAACTGCATTACAGTGCATTTACAGCAAAAATCCTATGTCACCATTTAATGATAAGAATCAGAAAAGGATTTAAAACCATGCAGAATTGATGTTCAAGTGAATATTTCAAAGCTCTGACAGGAAATGATTTGGTAACCTGAAGAAACACTTTCTGCTTGAGTATTTGTTGAAATAAAGTATTTCTACTTTCTCTATAACCTAGAAAGGAGAAATAAAGATAGTAATACCAGTAATATCAGTAATATTAGTAATATTATTAATATCAGGATTTTTAAGAACATTTCTGCAGTAAAAAAGGCAAAGCTGATTCTTGTATTTATGTTGTATAGTTACTCCTTCATTTCCCTTTAAACATCATCTTTTGACAAATTCTCAAGCTTTACTTGTGAAAAAGCTTTACTGATTTTTTTTTCTTTTTTTGTGGAAAAGGCTCATAAAAATAAAGTTTTCTGTATATCATAGCAATTATCTGCTAAGGCTGTATATGTTTTTCTGTCATCTATTAATCTTATTGTAGATCTTATAGATCGTTTTTTATATTCCTGCAGCCAATATTCCTATCTATCAATCATGTGTACTAAATGTCTATTTGCAAGTTGTTTGTCCCAGTAACACACTAGCCTATAAAGTAGGGAAATTCAATATTGAAACCCATATTTGGTACTAGATATACATCTAAAATACAGATGTAAGGGGTGAATTACTCTAGGGATCAAACATTTTCTTCACTAAGTACAATTGGTGATGCATGTTGGGTGCAAGATCAAAGGTAACTTTGACAAAACAGTTATACAGAGAGTTTTACTGTTAGAATGTACTTATTCAATTCGGTAGCCCAACAGAGGCATGGATGTTACAGTTTCCTATTCCTAGGTCCATCCAGCTAGTGTATTTTCTGTAGGAGTATGTACACACAACACACTTACACATGGCTGATAACACTCACCAATGCAGACAAAAAACAACACTTTGACAAATACAAACAGAATCAGTGGCCTCTTGTTACCCGCTCTGTCCAGTCAGGATGAAGGTCCAATAGTAGTAACTGGCCTACAATAACTGGCCTAATGCAACACTCGGTCTACCTAGTAACTGACCATTGATTCTTCTCTTCTCCACTTGCCTCTTGCATGGAATGCATGAAAATTGGTCTCTCTGTTGATCCCATGATTTCCCTGTTTCTCTAGTATTTGGCTTGGATCCCCTGGTCTCCCTAGTAGTTCACTTGCAGATGCTCAGGTCTGGAAGTTAACTACTAACAAGTATCTGTCTCAGACTTAAAACCACCTTGATACCTGTCCCTCAAGTTCCTTGCTCTTCTTACCAACTAATCTGTCTTTGTATTTGTGAGTGGTGACACACTGACATATGTACCCACACAGTACTCATGCTCTCCCATCTCTCCTTTTCTCTATTCCTTGGTGTCTTGTGGCCCCACTGCAGTTGCTGGCATTTCAACCTCCCTGCACACACGGACACACAGAGCAGACTGTCCCTCATCCAGGAAAGAAGACAGGACAAGATGTGCTGACCAGGCACAGAACATAGGTCACACAAGCATATTGACCATGTTTGTTTACATGTGACCAGTCCTTTTTATTGTTTTGTCCTCCTGTTTTTCTTGTATAGGTTCCTCCCCAAACCACTTTGATCTCATCTTTGGTGTCTCCCTAAACACCACAGAGTGGGTCTTCTGCAATTCCCAAATGCTCTGCACCACTCCTCCCACTCCCAGGCAAGGACTTCTCAATGTGAGGTGCCCCCAGGAGCCCTTGGAACCTTCCAGGTGTCACCCTGGACCACAGGGCTGATGCTCTCCAGGGGTCCAGGATAGGGCATCATGTCTCTGACTGGGTTGTGAGGTGCCTCCTGCCATTACACCTTTGTGCTCCTTTGTGTGTGTGGAAAGAAGACATTTAATCATCTATGCAGTATTTTTCAGATTTTTTTCAGTTGTCTGTATGTCTAGCTCAGTCAAGTTTGCGATGTGACCCACTGGCAAAAATAACTTTTTTTTTTTTTTTCTCTGACTGAATAAGTACAGGGGAGTGAAATTGTTGCTGTTGCTGGTTTATGTGAGGCTGTAAAGTCAGGTAATAGAGGAGTGAAGAATCAAGTGCAAAGTGAGTATCAAGAGGGGAAAAGGAAAAAAAAAAGAAAAAAAGAAAAAAGAGAAATCGATATGAAACCCCAGCACTTTTCCACCACAGGAATGATGTCATTTTATCTGATCACCTCATATGGCCCATTACAAAGTCAACATAATTCAAACCATGAAATGTTACAAAATCAGGAAACCTAACTCATAGGACTCAAACATGTTTATTTATTTATTTTAATAACCTTTTTTTAAATAGCCACCATGGGCTGCTCTGGCACCTGGGTTCTCCATTGTTAGAGACAGCTGGAACTTTCTGTCACTGGCACAAGGTGATTCTTGGCTCCCTTCCACCCAGGTAGGGCATCCTGATGCCCCTTTCTTCTTATCCAAACCCATTTCTGCCCAATGAAGTGCCTGAGAAGGCAAAGGTGATGGGGAAAAACCTACCCCAAAAGCTCCCAGGCTGGAGGAGGGGACATCACTCTCATCGTCCTCCCAGGGAAGGAGAGGGAGGGAGACATTATTTGAACGTTAAACATGCAGCCTTTGGTTTTATCTTAGCATAAAGATGTATCTTTGCTACAGTGATCTTTCTTGAATGAAGAAATCTCGATAGTTTCCATATCTTTCCAAATCTGCCTATTATTCATCCTGCTTTTTGCAATTGTCAAGATGATTTGTAAGAAATAAGATGTTTTACAGAGTCTGTATTTCCCCATGGATTATACCTGTCATCTGAATTTGCTCATACTCAGTGCCGCCTAAAATAACACAAGATTTTGTATTATTAACAAAGAATTACGTATATTGCATATGTTGAGCATCTCATATATGTTGAGGCATGGAGACAAAGGGCTCTCTGCTCTTGAAATTTAAAGTTGTAAATAGGGTAGGTATTAGTGCAACTCAAGAAATTACAGCAGTGATGGGAAATGGCTGAAATATGACTTTTCAAAACTGTTCCTGTTTAGTTCTGTTAATTTGCGATACTGTTCTTTCTTGGTCTCTGCCCTCTGTACAGGAGCCAGCTGCTGGGGATAACTGTGGCTGAGATGTTGATAATAAAGGATGGTACATATCAGTATGCAGTGCACCATATTAGTATATAATGTGCTGTAGTAATCCAGGGCAATCATAGAAGAAAGACCTCCAGCAAGTGCAGTGTCAGGGCTTGCCATTTCAGAACATTAAAAGCGCTGGAAGTATTAAGGCTTTACTATTTCTGGAATACAGTCACTGAGAGTTCAACTAGTAAATTTATGGTTATGCACTTTCTGTCATTATTAATATTTTACTGTAACACAATTCATATTTATTTGTACTAGCAAAAACATTGTTGAGACTGAATATCTTTGTAATTTTATCAAAGACTGCCTACTAAAGCATTTGTATAAAAATGATTTTTTATATATGGAGTAAAAATAGTCCTTGAAAGGATAGCTAGGAGCCCTTTATTTTCCTTCACCACTACAAAGGGAGTCCTCTCCATAAAATGTGGGAAGAGAGAGAAGAGAGAAAAAAAAAATATATATATATATAAAAATGTGCCTTTGGCACTAGTTCTTCTTCACTTGCTAAGCTGAATAGGAAAAACAAAGGGACAGTCAGTTTACAATGGGTTCTTTATTTTCCAAAGCCTTTCAATGAAGCAAACTCAAATGATTAAAGCCTTAAAGGTGCTGCACATTCCCATTTCTTATCATTTAAACATGTTGTCTACAGACATATTTTCTTACAGTTTATAGTAAATAGTGAGCAATAGGAAAAGAAGAAGAAGAAGGCTTTTAACTTTCAGTCTTGACAGCTTGCTCTGGGACCTGTCAGGCAAATGACACTTTCTCTGGCTCCTGGAGAAGACTTCATTGTAAAGACTGGAGTTCAGAGTTCCTCATAACAAGATTTTAAACAACTATCCCTGAGCTTTTTCCACCATTGAATAAAACAGTAACTTCCTGGGTGTCAATAATCATAAGATCATTATATTGCATAAAGGTGCATTCACAGACTGAAAATTAAATCAAATAACTTATTAAGGAAGTGATTTCTTATTTCAGTTAAAATTCAGTAGTTCCCAAACTTTACCCTTAAAACCTGTATTTTAGACTTAACTTGGGACCATGAGATGCTACTTATATAACTAGTTATTTGTAGGCATGAAAGAGACTGATTTTCTTGCTCTACCTGGATACTTATGCAGTAAAACACAGGCATTTTTCATTTAGGTTACAGGAAAGCTTGAGACAGTAGAAAGCAGCTTCAAAGTACTGAAGCTTTTTTTTTAAAATGTGAATATACATTCTTAGATCCTTTGGACAAGTGTTAAGTACTAAGTTTAGGAAAAACAATAAGGTACCAAATACTGGCAAGAATCAAAACTGTGCAAAAACAAGCATTTGTATAGTAGTTCATGAGCTGACTGTGAGTAAAGAAAGCATTGTACTGCAGCAGATCTGACAGATGTGCAATGAACAGAAGCATATGCTGCAAAACATGAAGTAGTACTTCTTCTCTCTTCTGAACTCGGAAGGTCTAGACCAAAGTACTGTTTTCAGGTTTGTGCATCATATTTCAAGAATGATCTACAACACCGTTAGAGTTCAGGTAAGGTCAAAAAGAATGATCCACAGTCTAGAAAACGTAATGAGATGGTAGTATTTATCCTAACGAAGGGGAAAACAAAGGAATGTGGTTGCATTCTTTTAATACACAAAAGTATGCTGTAAGGAAGAAAAGAATATTTTTTTTAGGACATGGAAATAATAGTAGCCTTAAATCTTAACTTGGCAAATGCAAATTAGATGCTACTAAAAAAAAAAAAACCAACAACCCTTTACGTGGGTTTAATTCACCTATTCATCCTTCGTTATAAAGATACCACAATGTCTTTAAAGCAAGATAGGCAAATATCTCTAAAAAATATTGTGTGTACCATCCTGGAACAGAGGGTTCACTTCAGCTATAAAATTCTCAGATTAACAGTGAGATTTTTATTTTTACTCAGCTAACTCTTATGATCAGTGATACATTTTAGAGTCCAAAAAGACAGGTGCATTTTTTTTTATAAATAATATATACCATCTGGTTATAGTCATGATGACTAAATGCATATTGTGTAAAATAATACAAATTCTAAAGGTTGGATGGGAAAATAAAGTCCCATAGGTTAAGTATTCTCTATGCATAGTGTGCTACTACTCTTATTGTAAGACAAGAGAATCCATGTCTCTTTCATGGGAGAAGACTTTTACCCCGGGACTCCAGCCAACATCAACTATTTGAATCACTTCCAAAAGGAAGCAAGAAAATAAATTAGCAGTCAAGAACAGGTGTATTGTACACTATTTAATGTTAGATTTTCACAGAGTTGTTAAGCTCCAGTGTGTGTGTTCATAATGTTCAACACTTTTTTCTTTATGCCTCATGGGATCCTCTACATATAAAAAGTGAAAGTTAGAATTTAAGTTGCATGTAAATGTTTAAATGTTTGTGCTGTCATTATTGTCTGTTTCTCAACTAAAATAATAAAAAAGTCTATCTTTTTGTATAAAATGACATTTTCTGTATCTGCCACTACTCCTCATCAGATTATGTTAATGTGTGTTTCATGGAGAATTCATTGAAATAATTTATTCTAGAAATGGAAACGTCAAGGGTTACTCTGAAAAGGTCTAAATCGATTTTGAAAAGTAGCTGAAATTGCCTTGTTTGAGGCATGTGTGTTTTCTTCTGGATACGTAAGCGTTTTTTCGGTTGGTTCATTGGCTGATTCTTTTTTTTTCTTCTTTTTTTCTTTTTTATTCTTTTACCTCATCACCCATGCACATACCAGGTTGACAAAACTAGTAATTCCCTGATTGCTTTAAGAAATATTGCAGAAACCACTACTGTCAAGTTCAAATTGTTCTTCTGTACTCATTGAGCTGACACTGAATTGATATTGTTTCTGGTACCTGGTTTTAATCCTTAGGTTCTTGTGTCTGCATATTAAGAGGTGTTTCCTGGAAAGCCAGTTTTTGTGTTATGTGTGATTATAAATGAGAGGACTATCACCATTAAGAATACTTGAACTGTTGTGTAACCAAAGTTTTCCTTGAAAAGGAAGTTATATAAAAGTTATGGTTTCTAAAGTTTATGTGTTCATTCAAGGAAGAAGTTGTGTGATATCAGTGCTATTTAGTCCCCAAAGGAAAGCTCATATACATCATGCATTCACTGGAATAGAAATATAAAGCTTTGATGTAAGTTGTGTTAGAAAGTGAAAAAGAGGCTGAACCAGACACAGTGGTTTGTACAGACCATGTGTTTCCAAATCTTTTTGACATGCTGTCCAGAAGAATCAACTAGGAAACCAAGGGGATTGAGAGAAGACTTCTTAAGTGATTTTTAAAAGTAATACAGTTTCTTAATTCATCAACTGTTATTAAATTAGTGTGCTCCCTCAACTGTCGACTTAGGTTTCATTCAAACAGAATTCAACAGCTATATCTAACCACAGGGCATGTATTCACAAAACCATTTAAAATGCTTACTTTTTTTTTTTTTTTCCTTCCCAGCAGATGTTCTCTGTGTATTGTTCCACACTATAATTTCTTTTTAAAGATTGTAGAACAGCAATATTGTTAAGAAGACTTAATAGCGTAAATTACTCTCTGCCTTAGAAATTGCCTAGTAGATCAAATCCTTTTGATGTTTCTGTCTTCTTCAAAGGAACTTTTAATAAATGAACTTTCACTCTAAATAGAAATGAGTGAACTGTGCATTAAAGAAACGTGTAGATGTGTGTAAAATATATGCACATGTCTTCATATGTTCATACACACACAAATATACACTGTTTTCTACCCACTGTCTTATGCCTATAGCCCATCTGTGCCAAAGTCATCCCCTCCATTTTCCTTCAAATCACCTCTTAAAGACCTATTTGCCTTTATGCCTCTAAATATTTTTAAAGCCTATACTTTTATTTGTGATGAGTGAACGTTCCATATCTGTGGATTTAGGCATTTATGTTTTGAAGAAATTTAGTTGACATAAGGGCTACTGGCAGTGTCTTCTCCTCTCCTTGTTTCTTTTTCCTTCTCAGGAACTAGCCACATGATCTAGGAGACCTTAGCAGAATCTCCAGAGACAGGAGATTGAAAGCTCTCATCTACCAATTCACCAATTCCTCCAGTTACCTTACATCCTGCTGCAACACAGTATTCTAATAAACATTACTACTCTCTGTTTTATCAGTTGCTATATATTAATTCCCAGGTAAAATTAATAGATAATCATAAATTGTTTATTTTTATATTAATATAGATTTTTTTTTAATTCCTGACTTGAAGTTATCATAAATATCATCCTCTGTCAGGAGACAATGAAATGAATGGAAAAACTATAACCATTGTTATGGGAAATATTGTAACGATTAAAAACAGATATTTTTTAAGCATAATTGTGAAATACATTCATTATCAATAATGATAATTATTCAATTATTTTGTTGCGTAATGTGCAATTAAACTCTTCTGAAAATAATTAATTATAATAGGACTAATAGTCAAAGCCTGTAAGACATATGTTAATGAATAATTATGTACAGACAAATTGTCCTGTTGTTTTCAGCTTGATGCTCAATATGTATATTTTTTGTGGGCTTTGTTTTGTTTTGTTCTTTAGAACATTGTCATTTGTCTAGTTGATAAGGGCAATTCACCATTTTTGTAGATCATCAGATCATTATTAATTTCCTGTCATTATTTTTTGAACAAGAAGCAAATGCTTCCATGTAAATAAGTCCTGAAGTGGTGGATAAATTTGATGAAACCAATATGTTAGTTTCCTTTACTTCCTATAATTATTCTTTTTGGTTCCCAGGGATTATGATTTTCAAAACAAGATCACTGTGGTTGACTTCTCCAAAGGAAGCTAAAAATCTTCTTAAAACTTTGGCTGTGTAGCAGTATATTTGTTTGTTTTGTTTTGTTTCATTTCACTTTCAGGTAAATCTGCTGACATCATAAGCAATAGGGAGAAATATAGTGTTGAAATTAGCTTTTTCTTTTCAAGTAGAAATATGGAAACTGATCACCAATGGCTCTGACCCTCCCTTTGCAAAACAAGAATGTTTAGTGTTTTCATAAAAAAAATAAGAAATTTAGCAATGAAATAAGAACACATCTTTTCAGTAATGAACATGAAAACTTTATTTTGACATCAGCTTAAAGAATTTAGATGGGTGAAATTCTAATTCAAGATGTGAAGAACTTCAAAGCTGTGTCTCAATAACTATGAAAATTCAACAGTTCTAGATTAAAGTTATTAAGCAATTGCAAGCAAGTGCAATTTAATATTGCTTGCATTATAAGTTCATTTAAAAGTGAGAAATATATCTAGCGTTTTTCTATTGTTACTCAAGATTTCTAAATTATAGCTCTGGATTTTGCTCACTCCACTGTCAGAACTTATTGAAACTACTGAACTACTCAAACTTACTGAACTACTTACTAAAAACACATAGTCTTAATTCTACGTATTTAATCCAGTTTTAGTTAGAAGAGTAAATGCATGACTGACATCTTTTTTCCCTTTTAGATGAATGATTCATATGCACTTCCCGTATGCATATATTTTTTTCCTGAACAAGGCAAAATTCTTCTGTGCTTATTTTAATTCTTCTCAGAATGAGATGAAATATATTTGACAGTTGTTTTCTTTCCATAATAATCTAGTTAGAGTTGGAATAGATGACTGCTGTACAGCCAGAAAGGCAAATTGTACTCACTAGGAATAGAAGAGGCAAAAGAAACAATTTGTTTCACATTGAAGGATTATCTAAGGAAATCACTTTAAAAAGATAAATAAAAAAAAAAAAGAAGATCCAGACACCCGTGACATGGATCTGTTTGGCTTTTATAGATCAACATGTAAATGTGCAGCATCAATAGATCCAGGATATTTTAAAGCAAAAATACTTAATCCATTCATATGGATATATAACTTGTTATTGTAAAACTATTAGAGATTTGTTGTGTTCTTACCCTGAATCATATAGGAATTACATTGGCATTTTGCATTGGAAGCTCTTTGGATAAGATCCATGTTCTATGAATGAAGACAGAATATAGGAAGCCTCTAGGGACATATTTATGTTAGGGATTCAACTTCAGACTCCCACTTTCACATCCCTGTACATCTTGCATTTCTGGCTACTTCGTAGTCCTGATTCAGTAGCATGGACAGAGAATAGCTCTACCCTGTACTCACTTCGGCTTATCTTCTGGGGAGAGCAGGGGGGAAGTGGTGTATTTGTTATGTATCTGAAGGGTACTCTGAACTGAAAAGGAACCAAATGTTCTTTAATAAACTGTTATGTTAGCATAGTCTTCACATAAGTTATATTATGGGTAACCAAACCATTAATGGTTTGATGTATTGGAACTGTTTGTTGGTTACTGGTTCTAATTTCATTTCTAGAGAGTAATTTATATACAAACCCTATGTAACTCTCAGTCTTTCTGACAAGATATCATGATTCTTGTATTGGGAAACATGGGACTATATTCCTCATTTTACAGCTGAAAGCTGTAGTGCAAGACTCATCTCATCCTATGCTCCTTTTGCAGTCAAGAGAGCAGTAGTTGCATCTGAAGAGCAATTGTCTCTTCAGAACGTAGAGGTCTAAAGCAAATCAGATGAATCTGTTCTAAAAGCCAATATTTCTCTATTGATTATAAACATTTCTTTTAGACCCTATATCATAGCCATCTCAAGGTGTGTGTGAGGAATCCCTCCTCGAGAACTGTTAAAACTTGTTTAAGTTCCAAGTGATATCATAAAAAAAAATTAAATGCAGGGCCCTTAGATCTGAGTTGCAAAAGTTCTATCTTGGAGAAAAAAAAAAAAATCTTGGTAGTCTGTGGATTTGTCTTAGTAGTCTTTTCAATTAGCATTTATAGTATTTAGAGGAAAATTTTGAAGTGGAAGTAAAAATATTTTTCTATGGTTTTACAGACAACTGAATTTATTTGCATCCACAAAATTATTTTCATACTTCTGCTTAGTCTTCATTATGTCACTGTGTTTTAATGTTAATTCCTTTTAACTACATTTATTGCAATTTATCTTTAAAGAAATAATAATAAAAATTAAGTACAGGGCTTAAAAGATATCCATAAATTAAACTCTGACAGCAACAATGAACTTTTCAAATGTTTATGTTTCTTACTAATAAATCAATGTTTCTGGACTTCTGCCTTTTCATTTAGAATTGTAAATTTTCCTTTAGATAGAAACTGTCCACAGAATGTACTGATTGTTCAACCAATTTCTGTTCACAATGTTTTTAAACTATGACTGCAAAATGTAGAATGTAAATATCTCTATTAAGACCACATTTGCCTATCATCGTTTCAGTGCAAATAGAGGAAAACAAATGATGTTATTTATCAAAATCTGTCTGTTTCTTTGTCTAAATTCTCTACCACTTTTGTCCAAGTGTAATTAGTTTTGTGTATTTGCACAGAGTGTGAATGAATATTAAATAATTTTCATCCAATTTGTGTGACTGCACAATGACCTGAAAAACAAAGAATCAGGACTGTGATAGTTACGAGATTCTTCTCCCAAACGTAAAGCATTTTGGATGACTGGCTTTTTGTATTGTGGGGTGTATGCTTTTCTTTCTTAAATACAACATTTGATATGTTGAATAAACACTTTTAAAAAATAGAATGCAATATTTTACCTCTTCTCCCAAATAATTTCAGGCTGCATACCTTTTGTGAATACAATATAACATATATTGATTTTCAAATATAGTATGGCTTACTGGATAAGGAAATATGAGTTAAACAGTTAAGTCTGACTAGATTTATAAAGCTGAGATAAAGTATTGACTTTGTCTTAACTCATAGAGATTTTATTTTAAGAATGCAGAAATCTAATCAGGTACTTTATACTGAAGGTTTAGCATCTTGGTGTCTTCCTACCAAATTAACTAGGATTTTGGGAGAAAGAAATGTGTGTATACACATACATATTTCTGAGTTTTTATAGATGTAAGATACTTCCAGATTACTCTTCTGTCCAAAAGCTATGCCACTAAGTTGTAGCAGTTAAGTATTACTTACAGTTCATTCTACTTTAAGTATTATAACAAATTGATGGATATTTTTTAGAAAAATAATGCAGTAAGAAATAAAAAGCAGTGTCATAGAGACAGAATACATTGTAGCAATGCTACAAAAACTAGCAAGCCCTAGAGCAAATGACCACATATTTAAGTTAATTTTCCATATCAGGAGTACATTAATTGTTATAAGTTAAAACAGTGTTAAAACAGTGTACTCCTCTTCCACTCTTGCATATTATTATTCAAGGATCTATGCAGTGAGTTTAGCCTTTTACATTTGCACAACATTGCAAATCATACTTTTTGTTTACAAAGTTGTATCTGCTTTGATTAAATCAGGCAGAATCAAAGAATAAAACCACACAGGGAAATAGGCCAAATGGAGAAGTTAGAGTATATAAGGAGCCTGCCTTCTCTCATTTTTGCAGGAGAACATTTCACTTCAAAAGAGTCCCATGACTAAGTGCAGGTGAAGAAAAACAACAAGCTAAAAATGGAAGGAAGGAAAGAAACCCCACCAAATAACATATTTCAAAGTTATGATTTATCCACAGAGAAGTTACTACATTGTAGATGACAGTGAAGTTTTAAACATTTCTAGGAAATTATCGGAAGTTGTCCTCTGAGTGCAAACGCAGAGCACAAGATAGGGTCTGTGAGCCAACCACAGCAAAGTTACTAATGCCTCAGTGACTGAAGGTAGGCTGCAGGGCAAAACAGAGACATTCACTCCACACATCATAGCATTGTCTGTGCTTCAGTAGGCATGTGTAACTCTGAAAATCAGTTTGAAATGTTTTGCAGTGTTACATAATGCTATACAGTATATTACTTTTTGACTCCTTTTTTTCTCATTTTTAATTCTTTTATATCAGTCATAATTGCAGACTGTTTTCTCAAAACGTGACCAGAAGCAAAGTTTTACTACTTATGGAAATAAAATAATATTTTTCCTTAAAAAGTGTATCACAATAAAATCTGTTTTTATCTTCTTTTGTAGATCAGATGACATGGAGTTCAGATGAGAATGCAGAATGCATTCTCAGAGGAGAATGCAGATGACTATTAATATGTATGTAAATAAATGTAAAAAAAGCCTTCTTCAGATAAGTAGTAAAAAATGTAATTTTGAGAACATGACAACTTGACAAAAAGAAAGAACATTTAAAATTTTATCCTCACAATGATTGTGTTCAACTGTGTCAAATAATGAAAAAAAAAAATCCTGCTATGGAAAAGGTAATTTTCAGATGTATTCAGTTCTGAATTTGTTATAAAATAATGACAATAGAATTAAAAGAAGCTATGTTCAAACTGTGTTTGAAGAAAAAGTATGCACTCCAAAAAAAAAAAAAAATCATGGCATGTAGTAGCATGTATAAATCTAACAAATAATTAAACTATAAACGTTCTGTGTATACACACTAGGTGTACACATTTGGTCACATCCACAGAGCAGAACATCATTTATAGGATGTTCAATTTGGGCTAATGCTACCAACAAAGAAAGCATTTTAAATAAACCCTACAATTATACGCATTGTAAATGTTCAGAGATAATTTCTTGTCTTGGAAGTTTGGTTTTGTTTTTTTTTTTTCCTTCTCTGAAAAATAAAGCAGCTATAAATACAGAAAACTCTCCCTGAGACTGTGATTAGGGTGTATTCTAATTGAGTAATTTTATAGAAATATTATTCTTTTTCTCTACTTCTTTACTTTTTTTGTTTTGTTTGTTTTTCTTTTCACTTGTTTTCCAGGAATTTATCATTTTCTTATTGTTAAGTTTTATAATCGCCAAAGGGAGCTTTTAGGAACACTCAAAGTTAAATGTTTAAATCCAGATATCTCTCTTATCAAAGTCGATAGAGATATGATTGCAAACATTAGTGAAGCCCAGAGGCTAGTCAGTTTAGTCTGTTGATAAAATATAGGTGTCTGCTTTGAAAAAACCTGTTACTTTAGCTTAGCTTCCGTTGCCTGAATGGACTAGCTATCTCCAGACAATGTGGAAGGGTGAATATAGTCACTGTTAAGTTACTAATTACAGACTCTTCCATCCTCTAGCACAATGAATTTCAAATTCTCTTTTCAACTTCAACTGCAAATATGGAGAAACTCACTGTATGAGGTTGTTTTTAATGACAAAATTCATAAAACATGATGTTCTTTAGGGAAGTTCTGGAATAATTGAGGACAACCTAAAGGAATGGACTAGAAGCAAAAAAGTGCTAGACTTCTTGGGTCTTTTTAAGACTGTAGAGGAGCACACTGAAGGGAAGGTGTCTTAACAATCCTTAAATAGTTCAAAGGATGCTGCAGATCAGTCTGTTCTCTGGGCTTTTATAGAAAAAGAATAGAATAGAAACAGTTCAAGGGCAGCAAGAATGTGCAGTACATCTTTAACCTGTTGCTCTCATCAGCAGCTTGAGTTTAGGCTTAGCATTAGCATGAATTCTTCATCATCTGAGTATGCTAAGGTAGGTTGAATTTTAATCTCTGTGATGATTATGTTGAGCTGAATCCATTCCTACAACAGTTTTAAAAGGTAAAGAAGGAGAAAAAAAGGTGAATAAAACCAAGCTTTCTGCAACAGAACATGAGTGACTACTCTTTACCGCTCACCTAATACTTTTTTTAATATAGAAATGTTTATTTTCATTATAGTAATAATAGAGAAGAATTTAATATAAATCACATAACCTGCATCCACTATTTACTACTCTGATTTTCCTCTGCTGTAAGTTTCATCCTTTTTCTAACCTTTGTAATAGGGAATTCTAGTTGATAGGGCTTACAGTGCAGTCAGGACAAATACTTTTCCATCAGACTATATGCTGTGATCTCACTTGTTTGTCACTGGCATGTGCTCGTATGTCACTTTTCCTTGTATATTGTTTCTCTCCTTCCTGTACACAAACAATCTATCTCTTGAATTATGTCATTGAGCAACAGCTGTTCAATTATTTCAAGGATAGTTGTATAATCAAATAGATTGCATTTGCATATTTTTGCATGAACCTTTGCTGTCAAATACCTGCCTATGATTTTTTTTAACTATTCTATACTGCAGCTATATGACCAGCTGTCAGCATCAACAAAGTTATACATGATAAAACATAGATTTCTGTGTTTAGAATTAAATGCACTTTTTATTCAACAGAATATGCATAAAGTTTAATATCTCCATTTTTTAAATATAGAAACAGTGATTCATATTCCTGTCCTCTCCCCAAAACCACTGCAGCTCTACTTCATCTTTAGAAATAAATACACATTATGTATCTTTGAAAAAAAAAAAATTAGAAGCAGTTTTGCTTATATAGACACAAAGATATTTACATTATTTCCTGAAATTAAGAACTGTAGAATGGAGTGTACTATAATATTTTGAAATTACAAGTCTATCTTTTAGTCAAAAGTGTACAATGTAAGATGTTGATAATAGGTATTATAGTACATTTGTATAAATGCATCTTTAATTTTTTTATAAACTTCTAAAAATGCTATACTTAAGGTTCTAGAACATTCAAGAAAGTAGCTATTTAAATTTCTTTTTTACTTAGTGCTAAAGCTCAAATCAAAAATATAATAGAAATCTACATAAGCAAGCATACTTCTGTGAATTTTTGACCCCATTTCCACTTATGTGTCCCATATTTCAAATAAAAGGACACTTAGGTAAAACTGAAATTCTGAACTGATAATAGGACTTTGCATTCTTTTTGGATGAACACAGCTAAAACACATACAGATTACTCTTTGTTACTATAATGATGGTATTTGTCTGCACTTAACTTTCATAAGACTGTGTCTTTTAGTTGTGTGGACTATATAATAATATTTCCCCAAAGGCTTCTGCTACTTGTCTTCAAGCATTTCATGTAGTACCTTTCTCTTATCCACTTGAGCAAAAATTGTAATTAGTCATATCTCAAAGAAAGATCTCCTTAGTGGTAGGCATTATTATACATTTATTTATACACTATTTATAGTTCCACGATGTGATTTGTGACACTCAGGGAACGTACCCATGGGGGTGTACAACCCGCTTTATTGTTTACGGGAGTCGGGCTCGAGACCACTTTCAAGTGCGCGGCACTATCAAGCGCGGGGAAATTAAAGGTATGGGAGCCAAGGCTTCTAAGAATCAGGATGAGGGACTCATTCATCTAGAGTCCCTTTTAAGGAACGAAGAGATTACAGTCCCCCAATTGAAAAAATTAGTGGCCTTTGGCCGCAAGAGCGGCTGCTTTAAAGGTCAGGGAGCACATTTCATTGGGGCTGAATGGGGAAATCTGAAAAAGATTCTGTTAGATCCCCTTTCCCAAAGCCATAAAGTGGATCAAAAGGGATGAGGGGTGGTGCCGCCCCTCAGGGGGAGGGGCTTGGGGTGGGCTCGATGGCACCTGCCAGCAACAGCAGGCGGTGCCAACGGATCAACTGGGCGGAGCTGGCGCAGCAGGCAACAGAGCAGGGAGACATGGCTGTTGGAGAAATCATAACCACATTTGCCCTGCCAGTATTTTATGAATCAGACACTCAAGGCTCCCCTCACGGAACTTTTAGACCATTTGATTGGAAGCTCTTAAGTCAATTAAGAGCCACAGTCAATGAGAGTGGAGTGCAGGGAGAGCCTGCAAGGCAAATGATTGGTTATATTTTTTCCAGTTTAATTTTATGTCCCGAAGACATAAAAAATTTAATGCGATAAATTTTAACACCCTCTCAAATACTCCTATGGCAAACTACATGGCAGCGTCTTTGTGAGTTATCCGAAAGTAGGCCCCAACTCCCTGGGGGCCCACTTTTCTGCATAACAGCCATGCAATTGTTGGGAGTTGGGCCTTTTACTACTGTGGACATGCAATTGCAATTGGGGCCTGAAATAAACCTAGAGGGAATGAGGGCCGCGCAGGAAGCCCTGCGCTTAATGAGATTTGAGCCAGGTGATCCCTCCTATGCTTCCGTAAGACAGAAGCATGACGAGCCTTTCTCTCGGTTTTTGATAGGCTAGCGGATGCCCTCCGTCGACCTGATTTATCAGAAGGAATGAAAAATGTGCTGCTGAGGTAGCTTGCTTTAGAGAACTGCAACAAGGAGACTGGCAGTATTTTGGTTACCTTGCTGTCTATGGCAACCTTGGAGGAATTACTGGAGCAGAGAACTGAATGCTGCTCACATAAAGTGTTTAATTACATATTGTATTTGGTATTCCATTTGCTTCAAGAGGAAATGAGCAGGGTCTTGATTTTGTTTTGGTTTTGCTATTTTTTTTAAGAGTTGATTTGTGCTATTTTTAATAGAAATGTGTATTGGAAGTCATCCAAAATTATACTAAATCATTCAGAACTGAAGGAAAGATTTGCTGTGAGGGCAGGTAGATGAAAAGAGTGGAGCTGTTTTGCTGTTTCTTGCAGTCTTTGGGCCCTCTGGGAATCTGGGGAACTGCAGTTGTAGCTAGGTTGGAAATATAGATGAGTGGACAGTGAGGTGGATTAGGAAATGGCTGAATGACAGGGCCCAGAGAGTAGTAATTAGTGGTACTGAATCCAGCTGGAGGCCTGTGGATAGTGGTGTCCCCCAGGGGTCAGTCCTCGGTCCGGTCCTGTTCAATTTATTCATTAACGACCTAGATGAAGGGATGGAGTGCTCCCTCAGCAAGTTTGCTGATGATACGAAACTGAGAGGAATAGCTGACAGCCCTGAGGGCTGTGCTGCCATCCAAAGGGACCTGGAAAGACTGGACAGCTGGGCGGCGAGTAACCTCATGAAGTTCAACAAGGGCAAGTGTAGGGTCCTGCACCTGGGCAGGAATAACCCTAGACACGCCTACAGGCTGGGGACCGACCTCCTGGAGAGCAGCCCTGCAGAGAGGGACCTGGGCGTCATGGTGGACGACAAGTTGACCATGAGGCAGCAGTGTGCCCTCATGGCCAAGAAGGCCAATGGGATCTTGGGGTGCATTAAGAAGAGCATCTCCAGCAGGTCGAGGGAGGTTATTCTGCCCCTCTACTCAGCCCTGGTGAGTACTGTGTGCAGTTCTAGGCTCCCCAGTGTAGGAGGGACGTGGAGCTGCTAGAGAGAGGCCAGTGCAGGACTACAAAGATGATTAGGGGCCTGGAACACCTGCCCTATGAGGAAAGGCTGAGAGAGCTGGGCCTCTTCAGCCTGCAGAAGAGAAGACTGAGAGGGGACCTGATTAATGTATATAAATATCTCAAGAAAGGGAGTGAGGAGGAGGAGGCTGGCCTCTTCTCAGTGGTGGCCAGTGATAGAACTAGAGGGAATGGTCACAAATTGAGGCACCAAAAGTTCCACAGGAACTTGAGAAAGAATTTTTTAACAGTGAGGGTGACTAAGCACTGGAACAGGCTGCCAAGAGAGGTTGTGGAGTCTCCTTCTCTGGAGCTCTTCAAAGCCTGCCTGGACACTACCCTGTGCCACACGCTCTAGGAGACCCTTCGTGTGCAGGGGGTTGGACTAGATGACCTCTGGAGGTCCCTTCCAACCCTAGGCTTTCTATGATTCTATGATTCTATGTCAGAGAAACTCTCTTCCTGGATATTTCCCTCACTCCCAGAAGAAACAGACTGGAAGTAAGAAAAACCTTTCCAAAAGTCAAATTATATAAAGGAGAAAGAAAAACTACTGTGGAAAAAGAAAATTGATTACTATGGTATGAAAATTGGTTACTATGTAAGGTAATATAAGTTAGATTGGAACAAAAGGATGAATGAATATCTATTCTGGATAATTAATTACAGACCCTGGGATGTTCACAATTTGAGATTTGAGTTGATAATGAGGCACTCCAATAATTTACCTGTACTTTTTTGTGAGCGCTTGTTACTGTAGTCCAATAGAAATGTATGGCCTTAGCCTTCTCTCCTGCTCAACACTAGGTACTGGTAGATTTTATAATAATGGTAGAAAACAACAAAGTTCGTAAATATTAGAGAGGTCCACATTCTCCAAAAAAAAGCACTTTAGGTGTATCTGCAAAAAGTACAAATGGAATTATATTCAAATGGTGTTTAACATATTATTTCCTATGAACACAAATTAATGTATGTGTCATACAGGTCCATAACAATCAGGGAAAATGGAAATTACTTCTAAACAGCTCTTAACAGTTCTTCACAGCTTTCTTCAGAGAAATGAGTGGTCAGCTTGTGTGGTCCTGCCTCTGGGCTTTCCGAGGCTCCAAGGGCATTTCTGTGCCCCATGCACATTCCTCCTGCTCAGACCTCCCCCTGAGCCACTTCTGCATCACAGAACCAGAAGGATTTCCTGCAGCTCAGGCTTTTCTTCCCTCAGGAAAACAGAGATGGAAGCCCTCAGGCACCTGAGCCTGATCTAAAGCATACTAAAGGAAATATCTTTAATAAAAGTAAATGCATTTAGGTTTTTGCACTGCTGATATGGTTTGATCTTGATCTGACCAGTGGTAGCTTTCTCTGCTTAAAAAAGATAACTACTTTGCACAGAAAACTGTTTCTCTAGAAACTTGCTGCTAAAAAAGACAACTCCAAAAATAAAGGCTACAAATGATGTAATCTGCACGTAAAAATTCTTGTTCCATACAAAAGTAAAATTTCTTAATATCAGAAACAAAAATCCTAACTGAAAATGCAAAAGTAAATATTCCTTTCATTCAGAAGTGCAACAAAATGTAAAATGCGTAGCAAAAGGAGAATGTCACACACACACACTAATGAAAATGCTTAAATTTATGGGATCTCACTTAAGCTTTAGTGTAAACTATTCTCAGTTTCTTCTACACAACAGGTTCTTTGAATTGTTTCTATTCTATTTGAAATGAATAATAAATCAAACTCTGAAAAAAATAAATTTAGCCATATCTATTTCTTACCCTAGAAATTTATGATTAATGTCAGCCTCAGTGGTGGAAGCTGAAAAGCATAGCAAACTATAGTCTAAGCCTGGACTCTGCCTCCTTTGTGTTCTGAAGATAAGCATATTTTACCCACAGAACTCTTACTTGCTAGAGTGAAGAGTTTAAATCTACCACTAGAGAAGATTTAATGATAAATTACTAGCACAGGATGCAATAAACTCATATAAACATATGTATATATATAGCCATTTAAATATGCCCTGAATTGCTACCCACAAGCAAATCTTACCTAATTTGTTCTGAAAACAAAAACAAAAGCAGTAAATTTAATAGATTTTTCAATAGAATTGCAATATATAATTAAAACCAGCAATCATGGCATACATAGAAGCACTGAAAACATTCGTGCTAGTGACTGAAGGTCCAGATTAGTAACAGTTTCTTTCCTGCTGGATATTAAAATTCTTTTAAAATGACATATATACCATAACTCCCCTGAAACAGAAGAAAATATTTTGGAACAAGATGATAAAATTATCATTATTTAGTGAGAAAGAAGTTATTACAACTTTGATGCACTTTGCAACTTGTCTGAAGTTTAAACAAAAGCTAGAAGGCTAACAACAAGCATATGTTGGCACAACCTCAGAAATTGTTCTGCTTCTTTCCTCGGTTTCTTCCTTAGCAAAAGACAAAACATTCTGAAAGACAGCTTAAATATCACAACTAGTAGGTTTTACTGTAGTATTATGTAGTTATATGTAGTATTAGCCCTTAGAATATAAGTGTCTCAAATGATCGAATTTTCATGATCGTGTTCATAAAGCTAAAAAACTGCTTCCATGGAGGAGGCTAAACTAGGATAAGAGAAAATACCTTTCCTTTCAACAATAAAACTTGTTGTTTTATTTTATAAATTATTGCATATTAAGTGAAGAAGATTCAAACTTATAAGGGAGCAAGCATTGATCCTGGAATATAACTAAAAAGGGTTAAAAAATAAAGAAAAAAGAAATCCTCTCTGCTGAAAATTATAGCATCCTCAAAACAATTTTGTCTCAAACAAGAATGATCACTTAGCTAGCAGTGGAGTATTTCGACATTGTCAAGTTAAACATGAATATAGATTAATATACCTACTGTAAATATTTATGAAATAAAAAAGAGAAAAAATTTGTTATTTAAATAGTCCATTCTTGTTTGAGACAAAAAATTGTTTCAACAGAGAGGATATTTTCCTTCTGTTTTACTACAGAAAGATATATATATAAAATGTTGTGAAAATAAGTACAATAATAAATTAATATTGCTAAAAAATATTGTAATATCTTAATAATATCTTCATCTTTACAGAATAAAGTATTTATGTTTTCTGATAACTGTTTTAAAAATATTTTAGGTGAGTTTATATCTTTGATCCAGTTAATAGACAGTCTATACATAAAAGTCAAATACAATTATGTAGATTCACTTGCTGGAAATTCATGTTGAAAACTGAGTAAGAAAAGAAAGAAGCACATTTATCCTTATGACTACCTGAAGATAAGCCCCTGATATCTCTGCATATGTTCTTTATGCTTGATGGATGAATGGAGAATCTTATTTTTCACAGAGGTCAATCCAACATTTTCAAAATAACAGAAATAAAATCACACAATGGTCTTACTATATAGGTGTGTATATATATATACACATACATATATATATATATCAAAAGGGAAATTGCTTTTCTGGAACATTTGCACCAACTACCAATATTTCATATTTACCAACATATTCATATCTGATGAGAAACTCTTAGACTTAGAGCACTGATCGTCATCCATTTTCCATCTAGATTATAAAACTTTTGAGACTGGAGCTAGTTCTCTAAATACCTAGTTGCAATTTCTGCCTTTCATACATTTTGCCACATAATAGAACCCACAGTCTGGTTTAAGTGCCTAACCACCTTTTCTAGTGTATGAGGAGAGTCACAGACCTAAAGCAATCCATAAAGCAAGGCTGCTGAACTAAGCAGAGTAAATTAACTAGTAGAAAATGCTGAGGAGAGCTGAGGAGAGCTTACGCCTCATTTCTCAAAGAGAGTTAGACACGTTATTCTGGCCTGAAAAAAAGGCTTCTCTCTCCGTTTAGTTTTCGTGATCCATCTCCTAGTGTTAAGGACATTTATCACGCACGCACACACACACAGCCCCTAGCAAGAAGTGATACACTTGCTGTCCTTGCCCAATCCTTGCTTGCTTAACAGTTGGAGCACTTAGGTTGAAGATGTAAGAGCTTTGCTGAAATCTTTTCTTTGTATTTTACTTTTCATTTATGCCAAGTCCAAAGTATCTAGTAGTGAGCAACTGCCGATGGTGAGATTATGAACACATATAATTGCTTTACCATGCATTTTGTAGAGTGGAAGGCTTTCAGTGCATAGTGTATAGCTATCATTTAACTTGTATATCACACTGATCTAGGTCATCATTAAATACTATTATTTTAAAAATATATTCTTGGAGCTACAAATAAACATTTCTCTCATATTCCTAAAACTTTCTAATTGAGAAAAACTTTTATCTGACTGTGATATGAGACCCCCTACCTAATGATACATATTCTAAAACAATGCTAGATAATCAAAATGATTCCTTTGGATTAAGTGAATTTAATACTGCCTGACTTTGAACAAGAAATATCACACTTCACTGCTTGCCCAACTATTTTTCTAATTAAACTCACACTTACATGAAAATACTTACATGAAAAGTAACAATGTATTTAAAGCAAATATAGATTTTCAAGCATGATCAAGAAATCAGATTTGATTTACTCAGTAAGTGTCTAAATTCCTGAGGTTGTGATTCCATCCAACATTAGATAATTAATTCTGGAGAGAATAAACCTGAAAACATAAACCTGAAGTGTACTATAGAACAGTGCATTACCGAGGGTATACTTAACTATAGCTTTTGTAATGACTCCTTTACCAAAGGAGAATTTTTTTTTTCTTTAATGGGATTTTTTTTTAATTTACTGCAGTACTTTCATCTTTTATTTTTAAAGAAAGGCTACATGTGTAATCCTTTAGAGTGCTTTCAGAATTCATGAAAAAAAAGGCCTCTATGTTCTTAAAAGAGCAATGAAATGTTTGTCCTTGTTCTTCACATTGACACAGATGTCATCTTATTGCCACTTCCATTTAATTTTAACAAATCTTGCTTCTCATTCGGGTAGGAAAGGGGGGAAGGATGGTGGGAGAGGGGAATAGAAGAAACTGTCAGCTGAAATATTGCCATTAAGCAAGAAATCCTACACACAGGGAAATCTGTTATAAAAGGAGATCTCACTGTGAGGGAAAGAAACTTTGTGCATGAAAAATAAAATAATGAAAAGCTTTAATCTCTATAAAGGCTTTCTATATGTATGAAAGCATATTATATTTTGTGTTGTTTTTTCTGCTAAGATGGGCAGGTGGCTGGAAGATCAAGCAGCTAACATCTGGCTTTTCATAGCTTGCAGAATTCGTGTTTCGTTTTTAACTCGGTTTAGTTCTTAGAATGCTGAAATTATTAGCATAATCCCAGTTCTTTTCACAGTTATAGAGTTATGTGGAGATCTTCAAAACCCGTCTGGATGCCACCCTGTGCCATGTGCTCTAAGTGTCCCTGCTGGAGTAGGGGGGTGGGACTAGATGACTAGACTTTAAAATGGAGATATTCTACACAGAGAATTCTAAGAAAATATTTATTATTCTAATAAAACATTGTTATTTAATTATGTAATTATTTATTTATTTAATTCCCATTTATACACTTATTACTTTACATACAGAAATATTTAAATATGCACATGTAGGCATATATATGTTCATACATATATATATACACACATATACATACACATGTTAGAAAATGTATAGTTTTTAAAGATGAAATAGTGTAGCAGAAGGTAATCATTAAGGTCTGAGAATTTATGCTAGTACACCCTCCTTCACTCCAGTATTCCCTCTTAACCTCTGGTTTGCACATATCTGTAAAGTAATTAATATTTTTTCATAATCACAGGGTATAGAGTATCACCCATAAATATCTACCAAAGAGAGTGTATATTGAAGGATCTTTTAATATCTTCAGTTCAATAGTATGGGAATGTGAAAGAGAAATGATTGCAACTGATGCTTGCTTCTGTGTTTTCTTGTATTGTGGCAATGTGGACCGTGGCAATGAGTTCGATGGTTAGTTTGCCTGGACCAATAGTGGTCATTTCTTGTATGTTTATGTTCATATTTCAACTCCTGCAAGGATGACTCAGCAAGTCTTTAAATGATTTACTAAATTAAAACCTTTTGATCATCTTTTCTGGACAGCTTAGTGTCACCTAGCTTCTCTTTTCCCCAGAAGGTACAAATGTACTGAAATTCTATGATACCAAGTCATCAAATTGCAAATACACATTAATAGCCAAAACCTAATTATAATAAGTATTTAAAATGCTATATTTGAAACTAAGAAATAATCCTATTTCACTCTAAATTTTAAGAACACGCCATATAGAGGAAAATTAAAGTCAAAACAATTATTTGTGTCTATAAAAATAGCCACATGATGTATTGCATAAATGGCAGATTAAAATTTTTTAATTACTTGGATTTCTGCTAGCTCTAACCTTAATAACAGAGCTGGGAACTCTAAGCAAATGCTTAATCTACTACTTTAAGAACAAACAAACAGAAAAAACAGCAATGTGGTTGTAATAGGATTGACTTATACACCAGAGGCAACACTCTCATTCAGGGAGACCTGGAGAGATGTGCAGAGAGGAAATTCAAGAACTTCAGTTCAAGCAAGTGTATGGTCCTGCTCCTAAGGAGGAAAGGCTAGAGGGCTTGATCTGCTGGGGAGCAGTTATGCTGAGAAGGATCTGGGAGAGCTGATGTGCAAGCTGCTTATGAGGTAGCAATGTGGCCCTAGTGGCCAAAGTAGCAAATGGTATCCTAGGGTGCATTAGGAAGACTATTACTAGCAGGTCAAGGGTAGCAATCCTCCCCCTCTATCCTGCCTTGGTAAGGGTATATTGGGAGTACTGGGTCCAGTTCTGGTCTCCCCAGTACAAGAAGAACACAGAACTACTGGAGAGAGTCTAGCATAGGACTACCAAAATGACTAGGTGATTGGAGCATCTCTCGTATGAGAAGAGTCTGAGGAAGCTGGGCCTATTTAGCCTGGAGAAGAGATGACTAAGATGGGATATTATCAAATGCATTAAGAGAGAGTGTCAAGAGGTTGGGGCAGATTCTTTTCAATGGTGCCCTATCACAGGACCAGAAGCAACGGGCATGAATAGAAACACAGGAAATTCTGTCTGAACACGAAGAAAATTTCTTTACTGTAAGGGTGTTTGAATTCTGGAACAGGTTGCTTGGAGAGGTTGTCAAGTCTTTGCAGACATTCAAAAGATGTCTGGACAGGACCCTGTGCAACATGTTCTAGGTGACCCTGCTTGTGCAGGGGGGTTGGACTAGAAGATCTACAGAGTTCTTAGCTCTGCAGATGATCTACAGAGGTTCTTACCCGTTTCAACCATTCTGTGATTCTGTGTTTACACAGAGAGACATTGCAACTATGTCTGTTTTCTATCTGTCTCCTCGACATACACATTCACAATCTGTGTATATACAGTAAGTCAATAAAGTAAAAAAAACCACTCAACCTTGTATTTTTAAGTGCTACTGGTAAGCATGTTTAATGTGAATGTCTTGAATGCTTTTAGAAACTGCTGGCAACATTATTGGGTTTGTAGAAAAGTCATTTTTGAATTACAAAGATAAAAATAAATAAAGCGCTCTGATAGGTTGAAGTTTTGAATAATAAATTAGAAAAAAAAAACCCCAAAATTAAAAAAAAAGGAAAGGAAAATCATCTCATACAAAATACTATTCCTTTTCGTATTTGCAATCAGTGTCTGCTAGGTAGCGTGAAAAATTTCAATTTGAAAGATTCTGTCTTTAATTTTACATTCCATCATCGGCTATTGTCACCTTTACCTCCCTACCCAATTTATTTCTGTTTTCGCTTTTCATTGATTAATTACTGTCTTTCAATAGCCACATTACATTCTTTACTTGCACAATGTCAAGGTTAAAGGACTTTCACTATATAACATACAGTCAGTTCAGGTAAACTCTTTGTAGATCATCTGCAGTTTAGTTTGCTGAAGCATGCTTTCTATTATATCCATAAAAATATAGTAAAGACTTCAGCGTGCAGAGACATAGGTATTTATGCACAGAAAGTATGAGACTCATCAACAGTATTTCTGATATCCTGTGTAATTGATTTCCAAATTCTACTTCTGTTTTCCTAGTTATATATCTACAAAATATTCACTTCTACTTGGTCATTTTCTTTCCAAATCTCTACAAATTATTCACTGCTAATTTCCAGTAGCTACTTTTCTGTTTTGTTTTTTTTTTTAAAAAAAAAAAAGCTTTCTGATACTAAAAGCAAGTATCATTCACATTGACAATATACCAAGAGATAATAAAGGAAGAAAGTAGTTAGATAGACTAAGAATGCAGCTAAAAAAAAAAACTAATTAGAGGAGAGAGGAAAAAAAAAAAAAAAAGATATATAGAGAGAGAGTATCCAGTTGCACTGGCTTGTTGCCTGGCCAGTGGGACTTAAATCCCCTTGGGAATAAAACTGGCCATTTCCATGCCTGTTCTTTCTTTTCATATTCCCCCCAGCATCATGTTTAGAACCACAGAGATTTTTTGGAAAAAAAAAAATTATCCTAACTCAGAAGGGAAGTAGTTCATTGAGAAATTTTGAAGATCCTTGTATTGCTTACATCGATCTCAGTCATTACTGTTCATTTGGTAGAATATCACAGTTTGTAAGAACTATAAGAAAATGAGATTACTGTCAAAAGTAAAAAAAACTTTGACTATTATTTCCTCACTATGTGCAAGTTTCTGTAGAAGCTTTAATACAGCATCAAATATTAGTCTTTATTGGCAAAAGGTGCAAAGGTAATTATCATATATTTTTTGAGAAGTGCAGCTTGCTTTCAAGAGATATAGTCTCAGAAACCATGGATCTGTCTTTTGTGAAATTTCTGCTCTGAAAACAAACAAAATGAGAAAACAAGACTAGTCAATGCCATAAAAAGGATAATAAAAGTGGGCCACAGGTGATATAAAAAAATAGAATTTTATTCCCTCATCTTACAAGACATCTTGTCTCCATCTTCAGGCACCTGCATCTGCTGAACTAGATATTCTTTTCTTTTTCAGTGATGTATAGAAATTAAAGTTACATGCTACTATATTATATAGACCACCTAGGGAATGTTTTAAACAATGTAGTGTAGTGCTAATAACAATCTATATAGTTATCTCTGTAAACAGTACCCTAAAGTAAAAAATGTGACACTATAGTGCTGTAGGCCGGCCCAGCCCCCTAATGTGCTCAAGACAGGGCTGATCGGTTTTGTCTGTTATTGACTATGTTTATGGTGTTCTTAGGAATTAGTTGTTATGTTTATTCACTAGAAGATTCTGGAACCCCCTCAAACCTTCCCTCAGTTGTGGTCATTCCCTGTCCCCCTTTTTACCCACCAATCAATATCTGTGTGAACCCCTCCGTAGCCAATGGCCGCAGTAGGGGTGTCCCTCCCATAACCAATCATTACACTCGTTTTTTCCTGAAATGTTATAAGAGGTCTTGTCTGTCTAAAATAAACGGTTCCAGTTGTGTTTTCTTGAGCTTGCGTCTCGTCTCTTACCTCCAACTGTGGCGTGTGATTGGTGCGTGAGAGGCCTGCGTGAGTGTCCTGGAACCCCCCTTCTCTCCCTGTCTGTGCTCTCTCCCCTCCCCTGATCCCTTGCCTCCCTGCCACCTACTTACCTCCCCGGAGACCTCAGGCCCCTGGTCGCAGGCCCCCTGGGATCCAGCGGCTTGTGAAGCGGCCGAGCTCCCCGACCTCGTCTGATTCGAGCCGTAGCGGTTTGGGTAATATTTGGGACCCGGGTTACGGGTCGAGGGGAGACGCTTCAAGGGTTTGGGTAATATCTGGGACCTGGGTTACGGGTCGGGGGGAGACGCTTCACTAGAGATTGATTTTTCTCCCAGGGTCTTTAGAAAATAGGTCAAACACACAAGCTTTTAGAATAGCAAATCAAGTACTAAACAATAACAACAACAACCACCATCCAAACCACCACCACCCCCAATAACAACAGAAACACTTTTTCTCTCTCTGCTGATAGTTTTTTAATTCAAAAAGTCAGTGACCCAGATAGATAATGAGCAAGAAAAGGCTGTGAAGCTACCCCAGTTCTACCCAGTTCTACAAATTAAATATCTTTTTTCATTCTTTTTCGTAGTATTATTTATATTCTTTGATGGTAAGAGTACTAAAAGCAATACTTATGTGTCAGACCACATAGAAAGCAATTATCACTCTGGTGATTTGTCATAGTCAATAATATAAATTAATATAATCCAGATAAATTTGACCATGAGTTTAAAATTTGTATCAAAAATTATGTTTTTCGTTATTTCTACAAAGAAGATGTCAGTTAAAGATGAAAAGACTTGAGTTCAGTATTTAGGCTATTTGATACAGCTGACTAGCTTAAGTGTTATGGTGCTGTGACTACTGGGTTTAAATTTAAATTTAAAACTATTGATATATGTTAGCTATCACATCAAAGAATTTGGTAAATTCCAGAGGACATACAGTTTGTAAATCCAAGAGATATAATTCTACTTTTGCAGGCTGATGGAGTCATTGCCTCTAGAGAAGCTAATAATCAATAATTAATACTATTTAACTCTGCAGAATGCTATATTCTTTCTTGATTAGGATAAACATTGATTTGTATTTCCTACTGTGCCACTTTGATGTTGAAATTTTCAGAATTCAATTCCATTAATATACAAGAGACAGACATATACAAGTACCTCAGAAGGAAGCAGAAGGAAGAATCTTGTCCTCAGCTCTTATAGGAACATTACAATTCCTCTCCTGTCCCTCTCCTCTCCCTCTCATCTTCTTCTCTCCTTCCTCCCTTCTCATTCACTTCACTTTTTTCCTTTCCACTTTTTTCCTTTTACTTTTTCCTTTCCTTTTGCCTTTCCTTTTTTTATAGACTAGATTGTGTCAACTTGCAGGATCACATTTACACATTATGAATGAAAATATTTTCATTATAAGATTTTTTTTTAACTCTATACGTATGCAAGTCCTTAAAATCGATCCCTATTGGAAGATCTTCCCTACTCAGTTTTTATTAAAGAAGCATCGGAAAAGATTGAGTTTCTGCTACTATGTAATTACATGCACACAAACAAAAATAGTACCGAATATTTCATAACAAAAGTACATTGCTTAATGCATTCAAAAATGAACTGTCTTTATTTCTGATATTCACTAATTGGAAGCTTTTATGTGAAGAAATTACCTTGCTTTTAATCAAACCAAGGAAGAAAATAATCTTTCAAGATTCCCATATACTATACTGCACAGAACTCTCTAATTCTACAAACAGACTCTAAAATCCAGAGGTAATGATGCTTCAAAAATCCAGAAACATGATTATTTCTGTAGTGATGGATAACGACAAATGGTTCAGTGCTAAATTATCTAGTAGTACAATTATCCAGCAGAGGTAAGTATTCAGAGTATGAGCAGGCTCTTAATCCTATTAAAGGTGACATTGCTCAAAAGGGAAGCAAGCAAAGTTAACATTCTGTAATTTTCTTGTTGATTTTTTGATGCTGTTATAGAGGCTTATTATTAAAATCAATGGTATAAAATAATTATTTCAGCCTTTTGTGTTACATAAAGACCTTGCTTTTGATTATTATTTTTCTTATATTTTAAAATGATATATAAACTGATAAAGGAAGCATTTTATTCGCTCAATTTGAATTTATAGGAAAGAATTACATTATTTATCAAGAACATTATCCTATATTTTTAAATATGTTTCCTGTAATATTTCTAAAATTAGCTGGAAGAAAAGCATCAACATATTATGGCTATGACTTACATTAATTCTTTCCACCTACAGCACTTAATTCTTTCAATCTACATTACTTAATCACTTAATCTATACTACTTGATTTTTACTTAATCTACAGCACTTAATCTAGTTAATTCCTTCAGTCTACACCACTAAACTGGAATTTTATCAGTAATGTGCATGCTGCAAACTCTTTGCTTCAAAGGAACTGCTTTATTTTCTCGTTCAGTGTTAAAAAGTCTCATTGGAGGCCTAATTTATAAATACATTACCACAATAGTTTTATTAACAGATGTTTTAAAATGGTGAAAGCAACAAACAATACAGCTCTGCATGTAAGACTTATTCAATCTGCATTTTGTATGAAGGATGTTCACATATTATTCAATAAATCCCACAAAGTTAGCAATTGCCTCCAGGGAAATATTGGAGGTTGTGATCTGTTTTTTACCTAGCTTTTTAATAAATAATGCTGTGTACATGTCACTGCTAATAAGCTGCCATTTGCCAAGATTTGTTACATTTTAACCTATGCAGAATTGCTTGCATACAAAGACTCTAGTACGGCAAGGTTAGTCTTCATCTGGCTGAAAAGAACCTCTTGGACTAGTTTTGAGCATTTCATCATCAAATTCAGAAACACATTCCTGAGCAGACCCATGAGGAAAGTGTCTTTGCAAAAAGCCATGTGCTGCTTCCTTGTGTAAGATGTCACTCTGAAAAGTCCTGGCAGAAAAGCCTAGTGTTAGGTACACAGAAAGGCAGATCTCTGTCCTACTGGGACTACTTTCATTGTATAAAGACCTCCTGTACAATTATAGAAGCAAAGAAAGCCACTTCACAGAAGGCAAACAGTGCAGAAAGGCAAACAATCAGGATACTCCAAAAAAGTTGTGTTTCCAGCATGCAAGGCGTAAGAAGAGAGGAAGAATAATACATTGATATATAGAACTGCTGGATGCAAGGATCTCTAAATGGTAGTCACATATTATCAGAGATGCTAATTTGCAGGAAAAAAACAGTTTGATATTTAAAAAAAAACTCCTCCTAGTATAACCATATTTTTCATTTGGAAACTTTTTCCAAAAGCTTTGTAAAGTCTATTAATAACTTCCTAGTGAATTAAGTAGCTCTAACTGTGGAACAAAAAATCATGTTCCATGTGTTGCCTCTTGCTCATTCAGTAGATGATGATACGATTACAGAGAGGAACATTTTAAAAACAAGACAGTCGATATTGTTAGAAAGCGGAGTTATAGATTTTTCCTAGTACTTCAGACCTGTCAGGTCTATACTGCTTCATTTGAAGACATGCCATATTATTCTGAACTATACCATAAAATTCATGTCTCAGTTTTGAAGAAGGGAAAGTCTTTTTTTATAGTGAGGATAGCATATTGTATGACATCCAAGCACAAATGAATATAAAATGTCTAATGTCAGTATAAAAATGTCCATTCATGTTCAAGATATGTCCAGAAAAGAGTGATACAAGATTTTATGGAAAATTTACGACACATCAAAGATGAGCGAATTTTTCTGAAGAGCTTGAAGCCCTCAGTCACCACATATAGTCTCAGATGGTAAAAAAATTACAAGATTATTCTACTTAGAAGAAACTATTGATAAAGATATGTAGACATGATTGTACATTATATGTGTGCCATTTATATTGTTACTGGCATTTTTACTGACAGATAACACTATTACTGATTTAACAACATTGACATTTTGCTCAGTAATATCTGATTTGAGGTGGTCCCATTCTCACTTCCTGACATGTGTTCTACCTGCTTTTCGATGACTTAACATAGATACACTTATCATGTCTCTAAAATACAGATTCAGGATGGAAATTATGTTTCTAAGATAAAAAAAAAATCAGTCTTTAACAAGTTAAATAGTGTAACTTGCTTGATGAGTCTTATTATACAAGGCATTAAAGCAGATAGGATAAATATTACATCCTCTATACAAAGCCTGCGGCAACTTGGGTGCTTTGATTAATCATTTGTCTACTTAGAAACTTAACTAGTTTCCTTAAAAAATAAGTTTGTCAAATTTATATTGCCTTTTAGCATTTTAATAGCTACTAAGCCCCTCTATAGTCCCTCTGTCTGAATTTGGAGATAGTATCAACAAATTGCAGGTTAGAAACCTACTATTTTCCAGTTCCTAGTCACAGTAAACATTTAGTAATTAACTGTGGGAGATCATTAATGCTGTATTACAGCAAAATAAAATATTCAAATTTAAACCACCAAAACACGTTTCATCGTTTACTACAGTTCAGTTCTTTCAATAGATGACTAGCATTGTTAGCTGTCAGTCAGCTAGAAACTCAGTTTAGATAGCTTGGATAGCTTAAAAGAGCTAAGAATAACCTTAAACTGTCTTTCTTGCCTGAAATGGCAAGAATGGCAGTTTAGATCTCAAAGCCTCGTCATAGTTGAATACTTCTTCAGTGACTTCCTTAAGCACTAGTTTATAACACGTTATAGAATTTGTTGTGTAGATGCTCAGGCTGCCAATATTCATGGTTTCCTTAATGGTGTAAAGTTATGACTATGCAAACAACATATTTGCATCAAATTCTTTCCCTGAATTTACAAATAACTTGAGATGTGACCTTGAACAAATCATTTAATTTCCTTTCCTTCTTTTCTGATCTTTTCTTCCTTTTTTTTCTCTCCTTCCTAGCATTAGACAGAAAAATTCTAAGTTTTCACTTACACTATATTTAGCACTGATGAACTGTGATATCAAGGGAGACACTGTATCACAAATAACAGAGAGCTGTCAAGTACCAAAATTTTGACAGATCTTTGATCTTTCTTTCACTTTTTTTTTTTTCCCCACTACTGAAAGACTCTTTGAATTGGTAGATGTTTTTGAAAGTTGTCGATGTCATCTGATAGATATAACTTATAAAAACCTTAGTGTTTCTTGACCTTGAGTCATTTTCCCACAAGCTAATTGTAGCAGTGCTATAGCAATGTTCTAGCTGCCATAATTCATGACAATATTTTGAGAAAATTTTACTGACAAATAAATGCGTTGCCAAATTGCTTTGACACAATAAGTGCCAGCTAATGTCTGTTACAAAAGAGAAATAGTTAGATTTAGGATGCAAGAAAAAAAAATGAGGGTAAAGTGATATAAAATATGCACTTTCACACTGAATTACTGTGAAACTCCATTTTTGAAAGAGAAAGAATAAAGGGCAGAATTGCTGTTCCCATTCTTTACATGTACGTAGCAAAAAGAAAGCATCTTATATTTTTGTTTAATATTCTAGATCCAAAGACAAAGTAAAAAGTTTCAATGCTATAAACCTACTGAAGTTGACTAATTTGCATATGTAGATATACACTATCATTACAGTACCAATTTAACAGAACAGTTCTTGCTTCCATATACACTATATTATCTCCTAACGATCATTTTGCTATTCTCCTTCTGTTAAGCATATAATTTCTTGAAAATAACAATATTAAAAAATATATGTCCAATGATCTCAAAAGAATAAGCTTACAACAATTCTATTTTCCAATAGGTAATTTGCTTTTAGGGTTGAGAACAGAAATAATGCTTTAGTTTTCAATAAAGAAAGAATTAGAGATTTGCTGCAATAGCTCAGAATGGCTACAGTTCTAAAAAAAGTAGCCTGAATTTTGGAAGTTGTTTAGTGTGTTGTGAAGCAGAAATCAATTCTCTAGGATAGTATCTGCCTGTTGTTTTCTAACATATCATGAGTGTGATCAATATTAATTTAAACACAATATATTGACATGATGGTTCCTTGGCTTAAATTCAGAGTGATTTCTTTGTATTGACAAATACTTGCTATTTCAAATGAAAGAAGAGTATCATATAATATTTGCAGTTGTCTGGATTTCTAAGGCTTTTGTGGAACACGTTTAAAGATGCCTTTCTCTACTTCTTAGTATATACTCTTAATTACTCATATATTAAAACATAACAACTAGTATTGAACATTAGGTTATTCAGTTACTAGAAAAAGTCATCCAGATATAATTGTCCCCCAAATGTTATCCTCATTTAGCAGCACTGAACTGAGAACAGCATTTTTTGCAGCTTGTTTATTTTTTTTCTGAATATCATATTCCAAATAGTCTGGACAATAACTTTCTTTATTTAGCTTTTGTTCTTTGTGTTACAGAACAATATTAGAAGGTGGAATTGATAGTTTGGCCATCACTTATGACTGTAAAATGATATTCGTCACATATGTTACTTGTCTTCTTTATGCTATACATAATTTCCATCTAATTTGATTTTTCTTCTTTTTGTCATTTAAGTCTCAAGTGTTAAACATACAAAAAAATTTTAAATCTTAGAATAAGATTCTGACGTTCAATCAGCATGCAGCTTTTAATAGTTAGTCTAGCATCACAAAACTGTTCTTTTACATTCTTCATCACAGATTCCAGAATCACTGATGCATGAAGACACCTCTGTAGATGATCTAGTCCATACGCTTCTGAGAGCAGGATCAGCAACAGTAGGTTACTCAGAGTTATGTCCAGGTCAGTTATGAATGTTATGAATGGAGAATGGAGACTCTACAGCATCTCTGGACAACCTCTTCCAGGATGAAACATCAAATGAGAAACTCACCTCTTCCCAGATGTCAGAACGTACACCTGCACTGCAGATTAGAAAGGGCACACAATGGGCTTGAGCATTGGGTTCCTGATTGTCTCCACGGCTTATTGGTTCCCTGTCCAATTCCACTTTGAACTTGTTTAACTGCATGTCTTAGGGCAGATCTGACAGAGAGAGAATTAGCCAAAGTGCAACACAGGAATAGGAATTTGCCGCTGTTTTATTCAGTAATGCAGATACAGCCTCTGAGTGTACAACAAATGTTAACCATGGAGGAAGCATCACTCAGAGAATTAGAAGAATGATATCCAGGGAATAAGAAAAAGACAACTGGGTCCCCATCTTGGAAACTATTTCCAGACTCTTTTGTTTTATGCATATGAGAAAAGAGAATAGATTAGAACTGACAAAGTCTTCTTATTCTTTTGCTACAGTGTAGACAAATACATACAATTTTTGACCTTACTAATGAAAACCAAAACAAACAAACAAAAACAGCACCACCAAAAAAACCAAAATCTTTCTGTGGACCTACCAATAGAGCATCTCAGAAGTTCTTTCAGGATTGCCTTGAGGTGACCTGTTTTTTTTTTATTTTCACGATTGTCCTGTGGCCAGACCTTTGATATCAGGCCATCTTTGAATGGCATATGTAGGTCATAAAGGTCTGATGAGCCCAGCTAGTCACTGCATGCAAAATATGCAATGACTTTGTGTCCATTGAGACTGGGAGAGGTCATTGTGCAACTTCCAGTTTGTAGCTGGGAACAAATGAGAAGGACGCAGGCTATGACAAGAAATAGAAAGATAAGCCCAAGCTAACCCAAAGAGAGAAAAGGAGCACTACCATAAATATCACACTTCCTCCAGTGAAGAACTTCAGATTCTTGCAACCTTTTGTGACATCCCAACACCTCTATGCTTCAGGAACAAGTGTTGTTATGTTTAGGTCTCATAAGAACATTAGAAGGATAACATCAAAGAAGGGAGCAATTATTAGTAAATTTTAATTTACAAATGCTTCAGAGAATTATGTTAACGAGACTTTTCTGTGCTAGTTTAGACTGTGTTAGGGTTGTTATAAATTGATTCATGATAACTACTAAAATATGATTAGATATTGTTAGATTGTTTTAGCTTTTAGATTTTAACTAGCAATAAATAGTATTCATATATAGTGTTTTCCATCTTTTTTTTTTTGTAAAATGAAAAAAAAATTGTGAGAAACTAATAAAAATTAAGATTTTCAATAATAGTGAAGATTCTTGTCATATTTTCTGACAGTGAACTCCAAGATTCTGAAAGGTCTAAACTAGACAATGTAACATGTCTTTAATCAAGAGCAGTCAAACTGGTTTTGGTGATACAGTTTAAAAAGTTTTCCTACTCTGAGTTCATCCTGAGCTTCTAATTTATTGTTCGCTCCCTAGCAGACTTGGCAAAATCATTCTTTGGAGATAGGTTGTTGCAATCACGCTTATTCTCACAGTTGTCTGCACTGTGTTTAGAAAGGTTTTATTTCAGTCTCTCTTTTTTCATTAATGTGGCTTCTTATAGAAACAAAGTTTGTGACATCTTTCTTTGCTGCTATGCTAGTCTGTGATTACCCCTCTCACTAGCAAATCTTTAAACACTCCATGAATCATATGCTTTTGATCACATTTGAGAAAACAGTAAAGGTCTCAGAGACATTAAAGAGGCTTCCAATTTCCTAAGAACTGACGGAATTATGCACAATTTTATTTCCTGCCTTTATCAGTATGAGGTCTTGTTGAAGGCTCTGTTTGTAATTTATGCTAATTAGTTGTAAATTTTTTCCTACAAGTTTCATGTAAATTGGAGCAGAAATGCTAACTGACTTCCTATCTAATAGAAAGGCTTCTCTGGGCTCTGTTACAAAGCTTCCATTAAGTGTTTATTATTACAATTATTATTTCCTATTATTATTGTTTGACTTTGATATTTTGATGATAGCTGAATATTTCTTAGGGAATTTAGTCCCACTGTTATTCAGTGCCCTTCTGACATCGTGGTGTATATATATTACTTTTCCCCTTGAGAAGGGTCAGAATGAAGAAAGAATAACTTCTTGATGTGCATATCATGGTACTAAGCAGAAGAATTGATTATTCCTGCTAGAATGAGTATATATTGAGGGAATGTTAAATGCATGCTTCAAAAGCAAGGATTCAGATGAAACTGCTTTTACTTAGTATTTCCTACAAAAGTTTTCTCTACAACTAACAGAAAGAATGCTGAAATTCAGCTAGAATTCTTTCCTCCTCCACAACACCCAGCCAGCACAATGATATTTGGTTTTACAGGTGGAGATATTTCTATCTTTAAATGATTTCATTTGATCTTATGCTATTGAAGAAAAAATAGGATTTTACCACTGATTTTAGTGGGCAAAGATGTGCACTAAATTTATAGAATTAAATTAACTAATTTTCCATCTAAAAAAGAAGAGTCACTTTCCTCATTCTACCACCATAATAGCTACCCAATTTGTATAAACCATAAATGGATAGAAAAATGTTATAGAAATTGGTTTCTTGTAAAGTGTTGCAATCTTAAAAGCTCACTTACAGTTTTTTAACAGTATGGCATGGCAAAGTTCTTTTTGCAAGTAGTATGCTTTTTGGCATTAGTTCCAGGTGAACAGAAGTTTAAGAAAATCATTCTAATAATGTTTTGCTAATGTATTGTATAACATAAATATTTATACATACATACATGCACATATATGTGCACCATATTCTTGAGAATTTATTATGTGTTGCTGGTTATAGAGCGGCCAAGAGTTAGTATTGCATGTCCTCTAATGCATGAGTAAATAAAGCATTTTTCGTCATATTCATTACAATTTTGTTCTGATCTCTTTAGGTAGCCCTTCCTAATATCTTATTCTGGCAGTCATCTAAAGACATTCAATGCAGCTATTTCTATTTCAAAAGAGACAATGAACTTAAAGTTACTCCTGAACTTGCGGTTTGATAAAAGAGAGAAAAAATATTAAATTTTTGAAGCATTCATATAAAAATAATCACTGAAATGTCTTGCAATGACAGTTATGATCAGCTGCATTTATTTTCTCATCTGCCTACATAGTCTCATCTTTACTTCACAGTTTGAGTAAAATACATTTTCGTGAAACTTGTACTATCTCTATATTTCTTACTGCTTTATAGTAATTTAAAAGAAAGCAAATCTCTGTACTGTCAGAGTAGCCAACAGCATGTGCAATTTGGTTACGAGTTTAGATCTTGAAAAAGGGTAATCATTCATTTCACCTATTTTGTTACTTAGTATATCTCCTCAGTTCAGAGAGTTGCAGAATTTGTTCATTCAATTCTGTCTTCTAATTAGATTAATTAATTATGAGGAAAAAAACTGACAATATGCTGTACTTTATGTTTTTAATGTGAGCTCACTGTTGAGAATCCTACTTTACCTTAAAAAAACACTGATTTATGCATGCCATCTATTCAATATACTCTCAGCAACCATCAGAGATGTTTTAAAAAAGAGTCACAAACATTCCTCTGACCAGATTAAAGGAGATAATAATCACCATGCGTGGGTGGGACACATTCCTTAAAAATGTTCTTAAAGGTGTTGTATTGCTTGAAATATTTCTACAATGCTTGTAGGAAAACCCATGAATTTGGCCTTCCAGGAGTCACCAGCATCAGAGCTGTTGTTCCATGCTTGTTTAATATTTACATTCTGTGTTTGTTTAATATTTACAAGATTATCTATTTACCAGTAAACTGTAATTAGTAATACAATCAAAACAAAAAGTGTCCTATTTACTGTGTGGTGTTTTTTTCCATTCAGGCAAAACAGGTATTATTCTCATCATTTACATAAAAAGCTATATAAAGTCATTTTGGGTCTTACATCTTTAACCAATGTAGGTGTCAGTCACGGTGCAATTATTGCTATGTGAGAAATCCTCAACTTTTTTGTCCCTCTGTGTTGGAAAATAGCCATGCTCTCATTTCCAGTCTCTCAGAAGTGTTATAGCTCTGTATTTCCAGGGTGAAAGAATATGCTGTAGCCACATGCGAATGTCATTTCAAGGAAAGATGCCCCAGACCATTCAAGAAATGTCCAATTAAGGTGCTCAAAAGAGCGAGATCCCTAGCAATGTCTCTACATGCCTTAACAAACACTGTAAGGAAGGCAATGTGTGTGTCACTCAGAAGTTTCTGTTCACTTATGAGCTGCTGTTAGAAACACTGTTTTTTTGTGTAAAATTATTTCAGCTCGTTACTACTGACATTAAAAAGCAATTTCCTCATATGTAATCTGCCTCACCTAGATATCTCTATATGTCTACAATGTAGAAGTTTATATCCATGTAAGTCATCCTATGTTCCCTTCATAATTCACAAAGACTAATTGCAGTTCTAGGATGTGTTTTATGTTAAGATAGATCATAGTATCCCTTCTACTAGTTAAAGGAAAATTTTATAAGTTTATTCTACATAATAGAATAAACATAATATGAGAGGGATAATATTGGACTCCAACTCTCTTTAAATTTTCTTCTATTTTTTTTTTATCTGATTTCTTATTCAAGCTAAGATAATATGCCTTTAGGAATTTTTAAAATATATAAAATAAATCTGAATTTTCACAAAGTTCTCCAGATAAGAATTCCAGCAGAGAATTGCATTTCTGGTATATTTATAACTGGATTTTCTTCCACTATGAGGTGTAATAAAAAATGGCAGATGAAATACTGCCGGCAGGCGGAGGTGCCCTCAGCCGTCGCCACGAGGTGAACAGGATTGACCCGGGTGGTCGAGCCGGAGGCGAGCATGGGGTACATGGAACTGCGACCGGCCCCAAGAACACACTCACGCAAATATTCACTGGCCACACACACGCACACACACAAACAGAGCCAGACATGTGGGATCGGTTGCAGAAACAGTCCAACTTTATTGTGGGGCACACTGTATATATAGCTACCGCGGATAGCTATATATACATGGATAGCTCTTATTGGGCGAGGGCATGATTCCAGCAGCTTCGCCCGTTCCCAATTGGTTAGAACATCAGATCTTACTATAGGTCAGAGCATCAGACAGATGGAAGAGATGATCCCATTGGCTGGTGCATCTCTGCTGCCCAGAGATTCTAGAACGGTTCCGAGGGCTTGCAGGCCCCCACCTCACAGAGGTCACCCAGCATCAGGCTGCTGCCTGGCCACTGGCTGACCCCACGCTGCTAGCCATGCATACAACGCACCCTATTAACTATAACTATATACAAATATATACATAGGGTGTCTGCCAGGGTTTTTACCGCGCAATACCAATCTATACAGAACCATGCAGAACCGCCATTCTGCAACAAAATACGTCTGAAATACAAAGCTGAAAATGCTGAATTATTGTCTATTTATGCAGAAAAGATCATGTGAGTATCCCTGACTCCTTATGCCATATATCAAAGTAGTCCTAGAGTAAAAGGAGGTTAGTGTTAAAATGCATTAGGTAACATAATGTGACAAACAGTTCTTTTGACAGCAGTGCTGATCTATGCACACTTGGTTCATTGCATTATTCCATTAGCTGTACTAGTAATTGTGGGAATATTATACAGATAAAATATTCAGCAGAATGAATTTTTTTTTTTAATATCATGCATCTTTATGATACAGGGCCACAGTAAACTCAACCTTTATGATAGAGGAAATCACATTAGGGAGGAAAAGTGGTGAATAGGAGGCAAGACATCTCACCAGCAGTCCCCGCTCATGCATGGGGATGTGTCAGCAGACTTTCAAGCACCATGATAGGCCTCTCTGTGGCTGTACCCTGACCTCAAACACGCTCTACCTCAGCCATCCGTGAATTTCCTGAAAGAGCTCTACCATGGTTTTGAAAGCAGAGCTGTAAACACACGTGCTGTCACAAAAGCCAGCCCCTGTTAGATGTTCCTCTAGAGATCTTTTTTGTTAGCACAGTATGTCCAAAACTCTTTTACTTAACCTCCCCCCAAACAATCAATCAATCAAACAAACAAACAAAACAAAAAAAAAACCCCAAACAAACAAATAACATCAAACACTGCTATCTAGTAGTATTGTGGAGGTTTATTTCAAGTAGTGAAATTTTATTCTTCGATAGAGATGGAGAAAATTTTATGGCTACCACTTCTTTCTGAGAGGAGACAGTCTACCATGTAAATTACTCACATACCTCAGAAAAAAAATCCTGAAAAAAAATATTATATGAATAATTTAAAGACTGAAAAGGCACAACTGAATAAGATTTTTTTTCAGGATTTTTTTTTTCAGTCATACACACTAGGATCCTAAACACACTGCTTTTATATTTTAATTAATATAATAATAGACTTTGAACCTATAAAAATGCAAAATGCATCAGTTTTCCTGACTCAAATCCTTCAAGAATCTTTTGCTTTCTCCAAAGAAATCCATACTTTCGTGCATTATCCTGGAATATTTTCATGTGGCAAGTGGAATTACTTTTATTTTTATCATATCTTTACATAGGTAGATATGACTGGGAAAAAAAAATGTATCTGCTCTCCCTTCCTATGTAATTGTAAAATCATTCATTCATCCTAAGTCCAAAGACTGAGGCTCAACACTTTACTTGCATTGTTCTCTTTATTTTTTTTTCAACTGTTATAACTTTTCGGGAAAGTTGACACAAAGTCTTTTTTTCCTAGCTTCAGTCAAGCCAATATCACAAAGCATTAGAAATGGCATAATAACTGTGCATCCATATAGAATGTTCATGACACAGTTTCCTAATAACAGTTTCACACCTTGAACTACAATCTATAAGATGCTCACATAGACAAAAGCTTCTATGCATTTTCAGTGCTTCTACCTCAGTCTATGAAAGGATATGGACTGGGGAAAGAATAGTTTTATATTTTAAATAATATGAGTTATTTAACGTACCTTTAGATGTTCCTTAAAATATAACAGGATATTTATAAACTTTACATGTGGTTATGACCAACACATTGTTTTCACATGGAACAAAAATACAAAGTTTGTTTTTCCCTGTTGCAAGTAAATCTTTATCTTGTCTTAACAGATAAGAAAAAAATGCTTTGCAAGAGAAAGACTTAGAAGGAAAGAAAAAAATAAAATAAACAAGCAAACAAACAAGCAAACAATTCCTGTACTAAGTACATCCAGGTTAAGCGTTTGAAGTTAGATGTTTGCTTCAATACATTATTGCAATAGGTACTAGAGAAGGTACCAGTTTAAAACTTACTTCTGGAATTCCAGAAGCTAAGCTTGCTTTGGGGTCAAAGGCTTAATCTAATCTTAATCTAGAGGAAAAAAAATAATCTTTGCAGCATGACAAACTCAAACTATATAAAAATGATAGGATGGAAATAAACATAACTACCTACAGTTATTAGTCTTTATGTTTCTGTACAGGAAGGCATTAAATTGACCTTCCCAAAAGATATTGTTCAGTATAAATACTTACCAATAGTTAAATGAACATATTAAGAATGAAACAAAAACATCAACATTAGCTGAATTCAAATAATTTTTAATTGTATTAATTCAGATGTTAGCTTTCCTGAACTGTACTTTTTGCAGTAATATTCTTATCAGTGATTAAATCTGCTTGATTAGAAAGCTATGCAAGATTGTAATTGGAGGACATACCTTTAATTTTTTCCATATTAATTGGATACAATAAAGCTGACAGAAATGATATAGTCATGAAGATGGACAGCAGTAATGTTAAGAGATGGAATGCAAGTATTTATATCTAATATATTCTGTGGTAAAAAATGCTGACCATACTTTTATTATAAGATATCAGTGATTTATCAACTTCTACATTAATATGAAAAAGATAGCACAAAACTGTAAAATTAGAAAATAAATAAATAATGTGTTCTCTAGATCCCTTCTTACTTTCATTACCTACGTCCTCTGTTATTTCAGAATTCCTTATTTGACACTCTAGAAACAAATCAAAAAATACCTATTCTTATGGAATGAATTCTGGTTTTCGTAGATTTTCATGTCCTTGTCATGCATATGTGAGATGTGTTAATTGTTCTACTAAAAAAAAAAAAAAAAAAAAAAAAAAAAAAAACTAGAAAATGCATGACTAGACAGGCTTTACCTGTGTACTGAAACTCTCAGTCAAAGTTGGAATATATATATTATCCGTACACACATCCTGCAACCCGCTTGGTTGCTTTTCAAGTAAATAGCAAGTTATGCATTGAACTCAGATGAGTAAAAACTATTAAAAAGATAATTATCTGACTCATATCCCTAACATTCAAGTCTCCCACTCTGTTGTATTTCCAGAAGATATCTGTTATGATGACTACTGGTGTTATTTGACACTAGGAGAGCCAACAGTAGTACTGTTCATAACTGAATTTTTAGTCTTTCATGACATTCAGGAGATCAAGGCATAATTCTTTAGAGCTTGCTTCTAATCATGGTTTTGTTAGCAAAAACTATAATGTATCTGGAAAAAAATGAAAACAATTAGTATTTATTTGTATTTCAGTAGTGTATACAGACTACATGTGTACAGATAATGTATTTTTTGTCCTACTTACAGAAGACAGACAAAAGATGAGGAAATTAATACCATGTAAATGCAGATAGCTGAAAACCACAATAGAAAGCAATAGTTTATTTAAATGCTACTAGAAAACCTGTAGAAGAGGTTGGCACTAAATCCAGAATTCCATCATTCTAATCTTGTTTCTTACTAAACAAGACTGGTCTTTTTGTTTCACCTTCATGATGTAATCATTTCAATTAGCAAGATGGAAGCTTGTGGTAGGGTTTGGTTGCTATGTTTAGCTCTGGTTGTCTGGTTTGTGCTTGAGAAGTGATGACAGAAGGGACCTATGGAAAGATTTTTCTTTTAAGAAATTATTGCTGCAGCTTTCTTGCAGAAGGAGAAATTAAAACATGTAAAAATACAGAAACAGAAAAATATAGTTTCTAATTGGAATCTGACAATTTCTAAAGTGAATAGCTTAAACCTCATCAATGATTACAATATTAAATGAGGACATTTAGACTATAGTGCAGACTGTACAACTCAAAAATTTTTTCTTCTCAACTAATACAATGAATTTAGTAAAGTCATTAATACAACAGTTTTTTTATTATTATTCTTTTTTGAATAAATATTCTCTAAGCACAAAGATAACAATTTTACTTGTATAGGAAACAGATAGGAATTCTAGCACAACTTTCCCATAGTATTATTCCTGACATCAAGGAATCTGTGGATTCATTCTCTGGAATTCTTCAAACATCATAGCCTTTTAGCAAGTTACAGTTATGGCAAAGAATAGTAATTGCAAACATTTTATCTGTGGGAACAGAATGCCCTGCCTTTTGACTAGGTCAATACTCTATAAGACGTAAGTGATTTATATCTATAAGGTGGTCGTCCCCATCTACTCAGCTCTGGTGAGGTCACACCAGGAGTACTGAGTGCAATTCTGGGCTCCTCAGGACAAGAGGGATATGAAACGTCTAGAGAGGGTCCAGCGCAGACTGACAAAGATGATTAAGGGACTGGAGCATCTATTGCGTGAGGAAAGACTAAATGAGCTGGGCCTGTTTAACTTGAAGAAGACTGAGAGGGGATTGAATCAGTACCTGTAAATCCATGAAGGGAGAATATAAAGAACATGGGCCAAACTCTTCTTGGTGGGGACCAACAACAGAAGAAGGAGTAACGGGCACAAGTTGAAACACAGGAAGTTCCATGTCCATGTGACGAAGATCTTCTTTCCTGTGGGGGTGATGGAGCCCTGAAACAGTTTGCTGAAGGAGATTGTGGAGTCTCCTTTGGAGATCTTCAAAAGCCACCTGGATGAGACTTTGTGCCACGTGCTCCAGGTGTCCATGTTTGAGCCAGGGGGGTTGGACTAGATGATCTTCCAACCTCAACCATTTTGTGATTCTGTGAAGGTGCCTTTTCATCTCTCTTGTTCAGTAGAAAGGAGATTGACAAATTTTTGCCAAAATCCGATGAAGTCAAAATGTAACATTCACAGATTCATTATGTCAGATTTTTTATATAAAAATTTCCATACCTCCAAATCCTTTTCACTGGTCTTCCTACTTCTTCACACAGTTTACGCTGAACTCAAGTCTACTAGGTTTAGGTAGCAGGGTATCCAGCACTGTAGATGTAGTATCTAACAGCTCTAACTTCTGTTTTCTTCCAAAGTTACAGTTGTGATATATTCTTCCTCTATTCCATATATATATATGCGAAGACTTTCTCTATACTAATGTAGAACAAAATCTCAGAGAGAAACAAATAAAAACACACAATATATCCACAAAGACAAAGTCAGAAACTTCTGTAGTCTCATTCTGCTGCGCCTTCGCTGTTCATGCTGGATATGTAAGCAAGTATGTAGAGCAGATGTCCTTGTGTTTGTGATCAGACCTCACTGACACCTCAACAGCTTAAGATGCAACATTTCTGTGGGTTTGCCTTTGTTAGAGGTCGTGATTTTTCAGGCATCAATGGAAACATTCAAACACCTGCTTGCATCACAGCAGGCTGTGTGTGTGAATAAGACATCTAAATGTGACGTGTGTAAGCAAGATAGACACTGCAGCACTTAGTTTCCAGAGAAAGACATCATTTGAATCATAAAATATTTTGAAGAGGAAGGAGAAAGATGCTGAGAAAGACAGCTGATGACCTTATTTGGGGTTCTGGATGTCTAGATTTGAGTGGGTAAATTCTACTGAGAATTTATTATCTATTCTATTAGGAAAATATGAGAACTGGAACATGCAGCGAAGGAGCTTCCTAGGAGAACAGGAAATAAATGAAAACTTGGGCATTCTTTAATTCACATCAGAATGGGCAATTAGATTTTTTTTTTTTTTTACTTTAATCAAGTACCTTTTTAAATTTGGAATTTATTACATATAATGGAGTGCTGCTGTTGTTTAGCAGACATTCTCTTAATGAGTGCCTAAACATCAGAATGAAAGAAGAAATAGATGTCAGACTGGAACATGAATGCTAATTAACATGTATTCAAAGTGAGTGTGTTTCTGAGGAATTTTACTAGAGGACCTAACAGAGATATTTATCTACAGGCTATCTACAGATATTTATCTACAAGAGTTCCTTCATGGCCACATGGCAGTGATTAAGGCTTTTTGAATAATTGATTCTTCAGTTTATCCCCCCATCAAAGAAAATAAGTCAAATGAAAACTTGAGGTGAGTTAAAAAAAATAGTAATAACAAAATAAAATACTCTTGTATTCTGAGACTTTCCAGACTTGGGAAATTTCTTTCAAATTAGCAACAGTTGAAAACATCTTGCAGTACACTCTCTTTGAAAATAAATGTTTTGTCAAGTAAATTATGCAACTTTTTTTTTTTTTTTTTTTTTTAATGTAACAGGAATTGCCTTCAAGGCTCAAGAAATCAGGATAATATGAGGCAATTCTGTAGTTCAGACTAGGCAGTTGTCCATATAAGTAGTGTAAGTAGCTTTTTGGAGACAGTTAGACCTTGGTGGTAGACCATTGTCCATCAGTTTTGTAACACAAGCACTAGCATTTACAATGTTATTTTCCACTTGAGGATAAATACTCCAGACTTTTCCCCAAAAGAGAAAACTTTTAAACTTAAAAGCTTACAACTCTTAAAATGGTAGTCTCTATCAGGACTAATAAGAAATATAACTTTGTTTAGGTAAAAGATTTTACAAAACGCTCTGAATATCATAAAGATATTATAGAAGATATTATAGAACAGAATTACCATACTGTAAGAATACAATCTGCTCATTCAGCTTAAAAAAATATTTGACTGTTTGCTGCTGGTTGCTGTTAGTACATGGATACTTATTCTTCACGGAAAGGTGAATTATAATGATATAAAGAAGCACATATTGATGAACCTCTACTGTTAAATGGATTCTGTTTATAAAGAATGAGTTTTGGAAAGGAGTCTTATAAGCTGTGACTGTAGATAGCTATAACTGATATAATCTCTTTGTATAGAGGCATTCTATTACAAAGAATAATTAATTTTTTCAAGTGCTAAACTCCACTTATTTCACCTTCTCTCAGGATTATATGGCTAGATTTCTGGAGCTGGATACTAAAATCTAAAATAAATATAGTATTGTACATTTAGTACACTATTGGCTCATCTAATCCTCCTCGAAGCTTTCTTCAGAGAGTTGGCATTAAGGCAAAATTCATTCATTTTATGAAACTCTAGTTTCTTATATTATAATGTAACACTTTGCAATTATTCAAATATACAGCGATATATCTGACAAGGAATGCATTAAAAAGGGCATTATCTAGTATGTGAAAAGTCAGCTGCTAGAGGAGAGGCAATGACACTAACTAGATCACATCCTGACAGGCGATATTTTCCAGTGCAGTATTTGTACCATATGGGATGAAATTCTGGGGTTAGTTGGAGTTGAAAGCAGGCTTTGGAGAAGCACCTCCTAAATAAACTGAGGAATGAAACGAAGCCTTTTTTGTGGCAAAAGAACTTTTTTTTTTTTCCTCCTCGCCTTTAACTATTGTCATATAGGTTGTCTATCTGGTCCTAAGTAAATTCAGGAGTCTCACTAGGATGTTGTGTAGGTGTAATGGCAGCCAGATGCAAAGAACTGTGTTTTTGGGTGATAGAAATTTTGGTATAGAATTTGGCTGCCTAGTATGTACTCTCAATTCCCACATGGATTAAATAAAGACCTACTTATAAAAAATGCTTTGCATCTTGCCTGTTTGTATATAGAAAAATCTTGAATTACTCTTCTGTTAAGTCCTCTGTCCTGTACTATTAGGAGGCTGTGTTGCAAGACTGTATCTTTCCAATGCAATTTTTGTCTGTTACAAGGGAATTATTTTTATTTTTTTTTAACAAAGAGAAAGAGAGAACTCATCGGAGGGAAAGCTGACACTGCATGTGTAATTTTATAGGGTCCAACAAAGAGAAAAAAGAAAAAAAAATTCCAAAAGATGAATAATGTCTGGAAAACCTCAAAAAGGCATTTTAAGGCATTAAAGCTGCAATGTACTGCTTCAAAAAGTTTTTTCAGTTAAAAAACAAACAGAAAATGAGTTCTCCTCCTCATGATTAACTCCAAAAAACAAAAGTCTTTCTTTGTGGAAGAAAAATTCATAATGAAGTTTTTCTGCAATCGGCGGAATGGAATTCAAATCTGATTTCAACACTCACTAACAACACTCATCAGTGATGTCATTTATACATAAGAATCTCTCAAAATACCATTTGTAGAAGTAAAACAAAGGTGACCCACGTAACTTTGCTTTGATATAGCCTGATATGTACTGGAATATACCTTGCAAATAATCAAAGCAGTGGCCCTTGAGGAAAAATGGGGTTTCCAGTCTCAAGAAGAGTGTCAGTCAGTAGGCAATATAAAGATGTGGAAGTCTTTTTGATTAGTCTCATGTTTACCATGATGCTGATTTTTTTATATAAAATCACAAAATGTGAAGCCACATTATTTTTAGGTGTCAGCATATATTTGGTTATTTTTATTATTTTCAACACAGCCTCTCCATCACATAGAACAGTGGAACAGAGCAGAAAACTTTCATTTCTGCCCAGTGGAAATTAAAAAACAAAAAGAAAAAAAACCATATAATTCAGGAAAATATATTGGAATATCTTTAACTTGATTGAAAATGCTATGATAAATTGTGTAACTCTGAATATATATATCAAGCTTTTTTTTTTTTTAATCAAGAACAAATGATTATAAATTCAAACTTACTTCATAGGAAATTCAACTCATTATTGAACTTTTGAAAGACTTTACAAAAAAGTCTGAAATAGAAAAAATAAATTCCCCAAAATTCCAAATGAAATAAAAAAGTAGAAACTTTATTTTTTTTAAAAAAAGCAAACAACTCTAGAAGCAAGTGAAATAATACATTAGTTATGAAATTTAATCTGTAATGTTAGTGATCTTAATAGCTAGACGCACTATTCCTCCTACTGTTACTTTAAGTTGCAATCTCAGTAAGTGAAATAGGATTGTGTTTCCATGGAAGTAAAATATGGAAGTAAAACCTTCAGCTTATGTATGTCTATTATTATTCTGAGAGCTGTCCAAAGCAAAAGGAGAAGTATGTGGAAAGCAGGGAGAAAAATAGATTTTCCAACTTTATATTTATGTGAACACTAGATTGTTTTGACTTAGTTAAATTGAGACCATATTTTCTGAGATATAATGGATGTAGGCCTGTTCTTTTTGAAGAGAAATGGGCATCAGAATATGCTGCAGGAGGCACACATTAATTTGGGCTGTTGCTGAGATTAATAGGAGTTTTCCACTGGATTAGCAGGATTAGCAAATTGATATTCAAAGTACTATCATCTCCAATATTTTGGAGGGGATCTCTTACTTCATCCCCACTGCCACAAAGTAAAATAAGAATTATATACTTTTATCTTAGATTTAGAAAGTGAATGACTAACTTAATATAAATTTGTTAAATAGCTAAGTAGATTTCCTGTCAGAAAGACAGAAGTGTGCTTCTTCACTTATAAATCTCCTGAAATGCCTCAATGTTGAAAACATTTCCTTCCTTTTTGATAGACTGACTTGGAGTTTATTATTCCTTAGGACACTCTCTCCACCCACTTGGTACAGCATTTGGAGGACAAAAAAAAAAAAAGCAGAAAAAAAAGCAGAAAAAAAAATCTTTTAAGCAAAGCCATCATTAATTAATCAAATTAACAGGCCCACACACTAAGCTGAGCCATAGACTGATTATACATAAAAATAACTTTAGTTTGTGCAAGGACCAATTTAAGCCTTTTAAAAACTTTTGTCTAAGAAAAAATATTAGCTATGATTCCCAGTACATTTAAAAACTTTCATCTTAATATTTTGATTGTTGTTTATATGAACAATGAAATGCATTGCAATAATGAAATACAGACTAACAATTTTTTCTTCACAGAAGTGTTAAGACTTGCAAAACTCAGATTGCTTTGAAGCATGTGTTTAATTATTTGAGAATGCCTAATCAAACTAATGATAATTTGTTGTTGTCTAAGGGTTTTTTCTTTTTTTTTTTTAGAAAATAGAAATGTTGGTTGGAGGGTACCACGGTTGGTTGAAGAGGTTATTTAGTCCAAGCACCCACTCATACTGTGATTATTGTCAACATAAGACCAGGTCAACTCTAGCTATGTCTTTATGAGTCTTGAAAACCAACAAGGATGGAGATTCAGCAGTATCTGTGGGCCACTTGATCTAGTGCTCATCAGATATCACAGAAATCCTAATGTCCGGCTTGAACCTCTCAAGCCATAGTCTGTGGCCATTACCAATTGCTTTACCATCTACTACTACCAAGAAGAGCTTGTTTGTAATAACCTTGTAAGTCTTTCAGATAGTTATAGGAAGTCATTGGATCATCCCCAGTGTCCTCTTAAAAAGATAAAATAAGTCCAACTGTGAGGTACTCTTCATAGATCATGTGCTTAAGGTCTCTGACAATCTGCATAAACCTCCTAGCCATCTTTCTTCAAATGTAGGCACTATTCTTCATGTTTACCCTGTTCACAGTGCTGCCTTATAGTAGATCACAGAATTACAGAATGGTTAAAGTTGGAAGGGACCTATAAAGATCATCTAGTCCACACCTCCTGCTCAAGAAGGCCTAGCTTGGTGTTTCCTCACACAATAGATGCTCTAGTCCCTTAATCATTTTTGTTCTTCTATGCTGGCCCCTCCCTAGAAGCTCCACGTCCCTCCTGTACTGGGGAGCCAGAACTGTACACAGTAATGCAGGTACGGCCTCACCAGAGCTGAGGGGCAGGATCATCTCCCTCGGCCAGCTGGCAATACTCTTCCTGGTGCAGGTCAAGGATCCCATTGGCCTTCTTGGTCAAATGATGTGGTGCTCATTTTAACCCATGAATCTTCCCAATGGATCTGCTACTCAAGTTATTCTTTAGCCTGTAAAGATACATGGATTTATTCTGCATTTGCTTTATAGTTCCTCACTTGTTCACTTGTCCTTACTGAACTTCATGAGATTTCTGCTGGCTCAGTTCTTAAGTTTGTCAATGTCCATCACATAAACCTTTTTTTTTGTTGTTGTTGTTTTCTTGTTTCTTCCTTTCCTTTCCCTTTTTCCTTTCCATTCTTTCTTTTTACTTTATTTTTGCTTTCTTTTTACTTTCTTTTTCCTTCTCCTCTCCTCCCTTTCCTTTTTCATTTCCCCTTTCCTTTCCTTTCCTTTCCTTTCCTTTCCTTTCCTTTCCTTTCCTTTCCTTTCCTTTCCTTTCCTTTCCTTTCCTTTCCTTTCCTTTCCTTT
>PTEX01000365.1:105715-198787 GCA_003342815.1 Eudromia elegans
TTCCTTTCCTTTCCTTTCCTTTCCTTTCCTTTCCTTTCCTTTCCTTTCCTTTTCTTTCCTTTCCTTTCCTTCTTTTTTTTTTTTCATCACAGATCTCAGTTATTTTGCAAAATCACTGAGGATACATCCAGACTGTTGATTGAGATCTGTTGCTATATTGAGCCCTGGAGTGTTCAGCTAGTTATCATTGCCAGATGTTCTTTAAGCAATTGAAACTTTGTATCTATTGTGCCAGTGGATTTTCAGCCCACTTAAATGTCCACTCATGTAGATTATACTTCCTCAGTACGCAAATGGGAGTACTGCAGAGGACAGTGTGAAAAGTGTTACTAAAGTCAAGGTAGATTACATCCACCACTATTCCCTCTTCCACATGGCCATCTGTTTACTAGGTTCATCAAGTATATTTTGCTCAGATAAATCCTGATTATCTTCTTCCTTTCTTTTCTGTTTTCAGAAATAAGCTCCAAGAGGTCATGCCTTATGACTTTACAAATCAACTGGCTGGCTTATTGTTCCCTGGATTGTCCTTCGTGCATTTCTTAAAGATACACATAACTTTTCTCTTAATCCTTTTTGCAGGGTTCTCCTCCAGTTGTCACATTTTCTCATAGTTTAGAAGCAGCATATTAGCTTGCTCTTTAAGCACTCCTCAATGAAAATCAACCAGCCTTAGAGCTGGGTGAATACACCTAGCTTCTCCAACACTGCACTGTTTCTCTGCTGCTGTATGTCTCCTTCACAAAAGATACTGATACATACACAGATGTCTGGAATTATGCTTTGACTCTGAAGACCAGACTAGAAAATCACTGAACATCAGCCTTTTCTGCATTAACTGTTGTTATTCTGTGTTCCTCCATCCACTGAAAAGCCAATATTTTCCCTGAACTTCCTAATCATAAATTAATGTTATATTTTGGTATCAAATTTCTTCTGGTATTGAAGAAATTCAAGATCTGGAAAATAAATAAATGTGCAGTAGTGAACAATATATGTTCACTATATATCCCAAAAAAATAGGTTTCTAAGTAATTCAGGTTCTGTTAAATTTGTTTCTATTACTCTAATAGAAGTGTATTTTGGAGAGGTTGTACCTCAATCAAGATCATTTGCAATTACTATTTACTACAGTATTTGTTTAAACAACTATGTTTTCTATAATATGACATTGTGTGTATTTTGTATTCTGGACATATGTCTGATGACTTAGACAAGGGCTACAGAATCCAGAGACCTGACCATAAATCCATCCTTTATTCAGACACTTGACCTTGGGCATTTGTGTATTTCCTCATATGTAAAAGAGATATGATCACATATCTTTTGCTGCTATGCAGTTGAGTACATGCATATTAAAATACCTTGCAGCATGATTTTCTGAGATAGAATGCAACTACGTTCAAAATTAAATGGGATAGGCCATAAATCTAAGAATCTCAGATTTCTGGTTGTTGGAAAACTAGGGTGTTTTCTCTTTTTTTCTTTCTTTTTTTTCATGAAAAGGGATGCTTTCTAGCTTCTGACACTGATGAATGATGTTGAATGATGTGTAATCTCAATTCTAGAGGAGAGCCTTACACACAATGTGAAGAAATGCTCCAAGCAGAATAACATGGCTGAACTTGAGTATCCTTTGACTACCCACCTGCATGTGAGGCCTGGGAATGAGACTGGCTAATATAAGCAATACTTTTTTAAAGGAGATCACAAATATTCTCCATAATGTTACCTAAAAATCTCTTTTTTTCTTTTTTTTTTTGAGTAAAAGAGATCAAAGCATTTATATGGAACAAAGAAATTATGGATCACCCAATTAATATTTTAATTGCTTAATCAACATAAAAGTTATCATAACTCAAGTTACAATATAGGTGTTATCCAAAGCCCAAAGTAATTGGCTTCGTTAATGTTTTGCTTGTATATCAATACAAGAAAACTTGCTCATAGTAACCCCCTACTCTGATATTACAATTAATCTAACAACTGGTAAAAGAAACTAAAATCCTAGATTAGGTCAAAGTAAACCTAAACTAGTCCTGAGACCCTGTACTACCAGCTCAACACAAAGCTCATAGGTATTCACAAGTAATTGCAAAACTATATTTATTTGTTGGGCAATAACAAAATATGTGTGGACCTAGTTCTGATATCTATCCTCACAGGCTTGCATACATACTCATCTATGTGCGCAATCATCTGTCCAATTTTCATATCCAGATGCCCATTTGTGCATATTTAGTTCTCTCTTAAAAGAATTTTCCTCTGAGATTTTATTTATATTAATTTGTCAAGTCAGAATGAAAAAAAAAAAAGAGAAATCAAATTATTTTCAAATAACTGATTCTCAAAGGGAATGTGAAAGACAATAAAATCTAACCAATACAAATAAATACAAATATTTTTATTCTCCAGGTAATGAATGTTGACAGAGCACAGTCTGCTTTCTCTTGGGCAGGTCAATAAGTGCTAAATTGTTTTACAACAATGTATGGCACAAATCACAATAAAGAAAAGGTCCGATATCATTTAAGGGAAGTTTCTTTTTAAAGCAAAATCCCACATATCACTAGCGATAATATCCTATTTACTTCTTGTAATTTTAAGATAACTGTTTACGGAAACAAAAAGGCATCTTTAGGAATTGTAATCTGTTAAGGAATCTGCCTGTAGTAAGCAACTACACTGACAAATTTAGCTGTATTTCCAGTTTTAGCGTATGGACTTGAACCCAACTTCACACATTCTAGGAAAATATATTACCAAGGAAATCCTCTGTCCTCTTAGATCTGTCTCTCTGTATTTATTCCTGATGAAATTGTTGTACAATTTATGACCAAATGAAGATCAGTTGGACAAAGACACAGACTTATTCTTTTCCAAATATTATAGCCTGATCCTATAGTTACAGAATGAACGTACCTTTCTTTATAGTGTAATGGAAAGTAACTAAATGGCAGCAAATCCAAGGCTACAGTATCAGAATACTTTATACCTCAAACTCCAAGAACACTTCCCTATATTTCAAAATGGGAAACAGAACTCGTTACATACTAAGGGTTAAAAAATGAGGTTCCTCCTTTGGCCTTTTTTTAGAGTAGACTAACTTACTAATTTCCTCATATGCCTGTGTTGGTTAGTTGGGGTCAATCGTTGCTTGTACTTCATTCCTAGTTTTTTTTTTTTTTTTTTTTTGAGTTACAAACAAGTTTTCAGAGTAGATTAAAATCTTTGTTGTGATTCTTATGATGGAAGTGTATCTTCTTTCAATACAAACAATCCTCCAATACTCTTCCAGTAACTAGAGGACCTTTATACTCACTCTCTTGGTTGTGTTTTGTACAGCAAACATAGCATTTGATCATTTCTATCCTCATTTTTTCTGACATTTCTTACTGAAAAATAAATGTTACATATATGTGTGTATATAAGAATAAAAGAGAATAATGCTTCACTGTTAAAATGTCAGAGATTTTCTAGTAGAGAAAACTTATACTTGCACACGTGCAAATACAAGTGTATTCAATTTCAAAAGTCAAATCCAAAAGTCTCAATTTATTGTAACATGAAGTAGAAGAGAAAAATTCTACTTCTCATTATATCCATGTACTCATGCATTTCTGTATATTCGGTTTAAGTTGTCTCTAGCCCAATCTTCTTCCATCAATGGAAAGTCTTGAGGACCCGGGGATTCTTGAGGGCCTCTTACCAGTAAAGACTGAGGCAAAACTGTCAATCAGCACTTCAGCTTCTTCACTGTACTTTTTCAGTGGAGCTTGTGCTCTGCTCAGCAACAGACTGACATTGCCCCTAGTCTTCTCTTTACTGTTGTATTTATAAAGCATTTTTTGTTTACCCTGACATCTGTAACCAGATTAAATTACAGATGGTCTTTAGCCTTTCAAGTCCCATTCCTGCATAACTAGGTAACATCCCTGTATTTGTTACAGGCGACCTGTCTATGCTTCCAACTTCTGTATACTTCCTTCTTCTGTTTGAATTTTGTCAGGAGTTCCTTGTTAACCCATGCAGATCTCCTGTCCCTCTTTGCTCTACTTCTTGATTATTAGGATGGACCTTTCTTGATTTTGGATAAGAACCTTGAATATCAACTAGCTCTCTTGGACATTCTCTCCTTTCTCAGAGCCCATCTTCTAAGCAAGTCCCTCAAAAGGTGTTGATCTTGCACTTTGCCCTTCTGCCTGTTCCCTGGGTCTTTAATACCATCATGTTATGGGCACTGCAGACAAGGATGCTTCCTCCAACCTTCAACTGTTCCTTTTTTTGCAACATAATGTCCAGCAGCACACCTCTGCTCACTGACTCCTGTATCACCTGTATGAGGTAGTTGTCATCACTGATTAAACTCAATGGATTGCTTGTGTCTTGCTGTGTTGTCTCTGCAGCAGATACCAAAGTATTTAAAATATTTCTGTCTAAAGAAAGCCTCATCTTCTTCCTGACCAGGTGGCCTGTAGCAGATATCCACAAACGTGTCACTCATGTTAGTTTGCCCTTTGATTCTTATTCATAAATTCTCAACCAGTCCATCACTCACCCCTGCACAGAAGTCCACACATTCCAGATGCATGGTAAATGGAAGCTTAGTATTTTTGTAGCCAACTTCAAAGTGGGTTTTTTTCCCTTTTCATTTATATATTATGTGAACAGGTACAATATTTCTGTATACTTTAATAAGAATATATTGGAAGTCCACAAAGTTAGAACTGAACAATGCAAAAAAAATGGTATTATTTTTGCCATTATAGTTTTCTACAATGTGTAATTTGTCTGTCAGTGGTTTAAAACTGTTGTCCTTGAATTTGTTAGGAGGACGTAAAAGGACTTGAACCATATAGTGAAGAGTATAGTACATCACTTTCATTCCTAAAACTACTCTGTTGGTAGAGAGCTTAATTTTTCAGTGCTGTGATTCTGAGAATTTTCACAAGTATTAAATTGATTTTAAAAAGACAACCAGTTATGTTATACAGAGCTATAATTCTGCCACCAAAATCACACAAAAGTAGGACTTGAATTTGAGTGTCTGGCTGATAGGTGCCTAAAATATTCTCTCCTTTTAAAAATATTTTATTTTAGTTCATGTGTGGCAATATTTGTTATAAAGTCTAGTCTACAATTCAGGTCGTCCAAGGCCATCAAATGCAATATCTGCTTTTTTTTTTAACTAGCATAATAACAATTCTCACATTACAAGACTATTAAATAGCAACCATAAAAGAAGAAATCTAAATAGGAAATTAAGTTACATGGTCTTGCCAACAGTTGTAGATATGAAAATCTTTGTTCACATGCCTGAGCATTTTAGAAATGGAGGCTAAAATGTTGTTTGTGTTATATCAATTTAAAATTTTCAGAAAGGCAGCTCAAGATGAACTGATGAGTCATCTTTTAGTCCTTCTGATTCTTTTTCCTATACATAAACATTAAAAGTTTAATTGATTAAAAAGATGAATTTTAAAAGACACTGATCAAAATAAATTTTAAGTGAAGCCATGACAATTCTGTCAAAAACCTGCATGAAGTCTGGGCTACCGATTTTCAATAAGAAGAAATTAATTTTTTAGAGTGATTTCTACTCTTCATTCTATGAATAGATTCAAGCACATTTAAACACACTTAAATATTCATGCACACACCAACAGAGAAATTGTTGAATTCCTCTTCTGAGAATCTCTCACATGTACTTCAAAATCCATCAGCAGCCACATTAAAGACAGATCCATAGATTTAGGACTAGAGATTTTTGGTGTAGGGCCATATGATGTTTGGTTTCTACTTATTTATTTACTTGAATCATAAAGCTGTGACTTTCTCTGACACATATTAAACATAATATTATGCATAAAAAGCCAGAGGTGAGGTAGTGTAACAAGAGCAATGAAAATTAAACAAGTACAGACAATTTATTAGTGGCTTTGAATTTTGTGTTGTTACCAAATAACAAGAGGAATCAAACAATGAAAAATAATAATAATAAAAAAAAGATTTGCCCACCTAAGTTTAGTTTTTTAACCGAGATGTCTAAATGAGAAGTAAGGTTGTCCCAGGCATCTCTCTTTTTTGGGGGGATAGTCCACACTTCTAAAGTGTCTTTGTTCCTCACTTGATTGTGGAGATAGCATCGAAATTAGATATCTAACTTTATCTAACTTTCAGGTGGTATATTGACCTAAAGTTCTGACAAGTATGCATGTGGCATAAAGACCTCTCCATCTTCCTGATTTCCCCTTGCTTGACTAGCTAGTGCTTTTAGTGCTTTTATTCATGCTAAAATTCTCATCAGCTAAATATTTCTACCCTGATATCACACTGAAGATTTAAAACGGAATAAAATTTTACAAATCTCAGCACTTATCTGAATAAACTAGAACAACTATTAATCAAAACATGATCGTGTAAGAAATAAACCATAGGAATAATCAAAAAGCTGTGAAGTCCAGAATATTATGAATATACACTGTAATACATTTTTATTATATCAACTAAATATATGACAGTAAAAACATTTTTTATATCTGTCAAAAAAAAATGATCTTTATTGTTTAAAAAGTGCAAGTCAATCTGGCAGCAGCTACAGTGTTCTCTTCTCTTTTTTCTTCCATCACTGGTTTTCATTATTAACTTTTATAATATTATATTTTACCTGTTTACAATTGGTAAATTTGGGAACACAACAGCTCTTTCTATAATATTGGCAGAGGTGTATAACTTCTGATAATCTGCTTTATTTGTTAATAATAATATGAAACAGATCAGACAGATCAGTTCCACCCCAGGACACAGATTCCTGCAGTAATTGAGAATAATTAACATTAGGAACATTCACAATGGGCATGTGCTGTAATCCATCTGCTACAAGCTTATGTTGTCTTTCCTAGATGAGAGGGCTGTGACACATTATATTATCTTACATTTTCCCAGTCACTGGAGAAAAACCTGGATTAGATTACCTGCTCCAGATACATTCCCCACAACAATGGAAAAGATAGCACAGAGAATAGAATTTGTTTGTGTTTTGTTTTCAAAGCTAAATACTTACTGAAGTAAGTATTCAAATTGGAGTAGTGGTAAATATTCTTTTTTTAGGGTGAAGGACTGAAAAATACTCTCTTCTTAATTGTATTTTCTAATAAGTTGGCATGTTCCTGCACATTAAACTAGAGGGTGGACATATTTTCAAAATTCTAAGTTTCTATAAATCATCCAAATTAATATTCATTGTGAGCACAAGGTTGTATGAAAGAGAGTCTTTATGATTAAATTCACACATTATGGGTAAGCTTTTCAAAAGTGGGTAAATTCACACATTATGGGTAAGCTTTTCAAATCTCTGAAGCATTTCTACGTATAAATTAGAGTATAAGTATGCGGAAAAAACCAACCAACCAAACAAAAAAACCCCCCTGCTATATTAGATATTCCTAGATTGTTTTTTTAAGAATGTATATAACACATGTGTGTGTGAGTGCTCAAATTCACACATTATGGGTAAGCTTTTCAAAAGTGTTTACTCCAGGCTTAAATTTATTCTAAGAAAAATCTCTGAAGCATTTCTAAGTATGAATTAGAGTATAAGTATGTGGAACAGAACAAAAACCAAACAAACAAAAAAACCCCACCCCTACTATAGTAGATATTCCTAGATTTTTTTTTTTTAAGAATGTATATGACACATGTGTATGTGAGTGCTCACACATGTGTGTTGTGTGTGTGTATAGGAAGGTTACCTTAAAAGCGTTTTTTGCTATGGTGGCAATTGTAAGAAAAAAGATAACATGTTCTTTTGCTATTTGAATCTATCTGTGATGTAAGATCAAATATACTGCTAGAGTTAAGAAAAATTCAACTATAATTTTGGTAGAGGAAGAACAATTAAGCCTAGATCATCAATAATTTCTTAGTTTATATTATGGATTTGGAAATTGGTCTTCCATAATTCCGATGAATTTTCAAGTTATACACAAATCTTTAAAAAGTACAGGAAACAAATCCAGCTGGATTTATGATTGTGGACACACATATTCATAGAAAAAGTTAGCTTATGTTTCACCATTATTGGGCAAAGAGCTAAGAATATAGGTGTCAATATGATCTAAAAGGAAATAGCTAATTTGCAAATGGGAAATATTTAACATATTTATATGCACATGATTACATGTGTGTGCATGTGTAAGAATAAAATATATACCAAACTGGTTTGATTTCTCTTTGGAATTTTTCCTTTCACACTGTTGATTCTCTCTTCACTTCTGTTAGAAAGATATTTTGAACCCAGTTGTGTGTTCCTCCAAGGAATATCTGTAATTTTTTTCCATAAAGTTCCATAATCCTTCTGGAGTTTGTCAGTGTAGACACTTTCACTCTGAAGCATTGGACAATTGTGAGCAGTAGGATAGAGCATCTAGGGCCACATTCAGTTCTTTGGGTTTGTGTGAATTAGCCAGTGAAACAGGTAATATGTAAGCTATAATTAATAACATTTTTTTTTTTATATTACACATTTTATCTAACTCACATTTACCATTTCTGAGTGCAAGGGATTCCACTCAGATTTCTGATTGGAGATTTGGATTGTTAACTATAAAGCAATTACACTTGTCCGTAAGATAATCAGCATTTGTAAAGCCTGTACCCATTAAAAAACAGTGGAGTATTTATTATCAAATAAACTTCATGCCCTTGATACACACACACACACACACACACACACTCACACACACAAAGTAACTACGTAGTTTGTGCAATGCCTGACTTGAGATCTTTAGCCATTATTTTAATAAAATTTGTATTTCTATATAAATGTTTTACTATGTCTCTCTAAGATGCTCTTTTATCACATTTCCTTTGGACTCCACAAGATATTTAAGCTTTAATACTCTATGATCAGGCTTCTATTGACTTTTTTTTCCTGGCGGCTGTTAGCTTCAGTATGTCATCTGTTTTCGAAAAGATCCTAATTGGTAACTTTGACACATTCACTTGATCACAAAGTATCAAAAAAAATCTTGCTTTATCATAACAGATATCTAAGGTCCTGACCATTACCATGTCACTGCACTTGTACTATTTGGCAGTGCCTTCTTTTATACTTAACTTGCAATATGTCTGGGATAAGTTTGTCTTTTCATTCTGTTCATATATCTCAAGGGAGACCTAGGCTGTACCAAAGGTCACTAGGCAGTACAGTTATATAAAAGACATGTCAGGAAAGGGAATATATTTCATTATGATATATCTAAGAAAATGGAAATTCCACAAAATATTAGATAAGATCTCATGACAATTAAAGCCATGAACTTTCCAGAGACTAGAGCATTTCAGTGCAAGTCAAGTGTGATGGTAGTGCAAATGAAGTGTGTGGACAGAACCTACTATTAAATATGGTTGACTCTCACTATTAAAAATGTATGTATATAAGCATTATTGGAACTTTTCTTTTGCCTAAAAGAAAATGAAAAACTTCCTTTCCTTTGTTGCGGTCACTAAATCAATAGATACTTTGGCACTTGAATGGGAGTTCTTGAGAAAGACGCTCCATTTGAACCAGGGTTCTCTGGGGGCTTTGAGTTTTGTTTTTGGTTTTGTGGGTGTGTTTTTTTTTTTTTTTTTTTTTTTTTTTTTTTTTTTTTTTTTTTTTTTTTTTTTTTTTTTTTTTTTCAGAGATTGTGTTTCTTGAAAAAGCAAAATACATACCAAAATCTCTTCTCCATCTTCTCATGGCACCTAATATGTCAAAAAAGAAATATATGTTTTATTATCAAAATAGTGAACTGAAACACTGAGCAATTAATAGTAATTGAGCAATTAATAGTATTACCATTTTTTATGCAGCCCAAAATGTCCTGGTAAATTTTGAATAGATATTAATGAGATCTGTTCTTCTGTGAATCATATTCTCTGTGCTGAATGTTCAAGAGGTTTCAAACTAGAATTATTTGCTGAGAAAAGCCTGGTAGATGAACAGTAAGCCTGAATACTTTTGTGCTATGTTATGATATTGCTAGAAAGAGATATTCTTCCAGAATATTTGTGCATATTTCACTCAGGATATTTCTGTATATTTCATCTCAGAAGATGCCAAATACATGTTGCTACTCACATACATGAATTGCCACCATTGCTTTAGGAATTAACAGATATGATGAGTGATGTTTTGAAACATCAGCTTGGAGTATATATCTGCCAAAACATCCATCAATCAGAGAATTATTTTAAATATCACTTTTGCACTAAAATTTCAGGTTTAGTCTCTTACAAAGGCCAACAAACCATCTGGGTGTAATAAATGCCTCAATTACACCTACAAAACAGTAAATAATACAGGGAATGATAGGTAGAGAACATGTGGTGAGAGATCTTTGAAGAGAAGCTTTAGTTACACTTCAGTTGTGCCTAGCAATTATATAGCAAATGATTCCTGGCCTTTGTTAAAGAAAATGGGTTAGATTCTTTTATTTATCCAAGAATGTAAATAGAGAAGCCCATTGGACAGATGGAAATCCTGCAGCATTTGAAAGGCTGAGAAGCTCTATAAGGTTTCTAGTGATGTATCTGATACAATTAATAGGGCTTGTGCTGAGATACAAAATAGCCTAGGTGAAAGAAATTCTAACTGCTCCTGGTGCTTTAGAGAACAACAAATATGAGAGTGTTTGTAGACATACCAAAATTAAGAACACATTAAACTAGCAAGAAAACCATACAACAGTTTTATATACACAAGCAATGCAACAAATCTATAGTTGTGTGAGTGTGCTTATTTGCCGAGTCTTTACCATGTGACACTTTAAAAGGTAATAGAGAACAGTACCTACCTCTTAATAGTTTAGGGAGATTATCTTTTTCTTTTTTCACTTGGTGAATTTTTAGAAGTATGCTTTTTACTCAGATACTTATCAGTTCACAAACTCACAGCTTAAATGAAGTAAAAAGATTTATCTTAGAATTTTTAGAAGTATGCTTTTTACTCAGATACTTATCAGTTCACAAACTCACAGCTTAAATGAAGTAAAAAGATTTATCTTAGAAGTATAGATAACCTCTCTATTTATTTGCAGACAACATACTGTTGTATGCTTACTCAAATTTCTGACTCATTTAAAAGTGTTGGAAACTTTGGCAAGTCTTTCCTGTAATGGTTTCTCTATTTATGCCACCTATCTAATTCTTCAAATCAGATAAACCACTTTTGCCACTTCAATTTCCTTACAGAAGTTTCACATAGCTCTAAAATGAAATTAGCTGTTGTAATAAGAAGTCATATTACTTATACATATGGAAGGGAAATTACACCTCTGGTTGTGCCCTTTTGTCTTCGTTGTAGTTAGTTATTGCCTTCTTTTGCAATTGATATTTTCTGGTTTTGATTTTGTGGTTCACTAAGTCCTTGAATCTATCCTTGAAGCACTAGTCCTTGAAGTACTATCATCTGATATATTTCTGTTTCACACAGTGCCAAACTCCTGAGTCTGCCCATAACAAACAGAAAAGGCATAAAGTCTTTCTTATTTTCTAAAAAACAAAAATTCACAGAGTGGCAAAACTATACCATGTTACCTATTGAGATGGAGGAGAGATACAATGGAGAAGAGGAATCTTTCAAAATGTGATTGAAATATGGCTCAAAAATTAGAAAATTTACTGATTGTTAAAGTCTTTCTAAAAAAAGCAGCAAGATGTAGATATTACAATTTTCATCAGGCAAAAATAATATCACAATATGAAACCATGAAATTTAAAGAATATGTAACTCAAGTGAAATCATAATCATCAAGTGAAATCATAATCGCAGTCACCAATTCTTAGATGTTTATCCCACATATGAATTGAATTAATATATGTATGTACAACACTGTAACTAAAAGGACAGACCTCGGAATTGAGACCTTGTATATGGACTTTATGGGTGTGACACGTCTTTTTTTCTTTTTTTTCCAAAAAAGAGGCATTCCTCTGGGAGTGGAGCTCTCTGTGCTAGATGTGGATGCTAACTCTGTTGTCAACAGAAAGATAATGACATCCAGAGAGGGATTTTTTTTTTCCACTTTAAGAGCTATATCTAGGATAATGACTTAATGTAAGGAGAAATATATAGATTCTGTCTTTGCAGCATGGCAGAGAAAAGATGTCAAGGACATATTGAACAAGTAACAGTTTTTCACCATTTTGTTAAAAAAAAATATGCCTAAAGCATTGCATGAAATTATTAACCACTCTCTATGTAGAGATATATATATATACGCATATAGATGTAAAGCTATAGAACTCATCATACTAAATAATGGAAAAAAAAGTCTGCCAAATCCTCATCAAATAAATGAGATGCATAAAACATCTGATTCCAGAAATCCTCTAAAAATGGAATTTTGGCAGTAAAAAAGGTATTCTGAAGGGAAGTATTATTTTATATGTTCTTATAATCATTCTGGTAATACCTTCATATTAGAGATGTGATACTTGGCTGGATATGTAACCTGACAATCTTCCAGAACATATTGAGTATTCAGACAAAGCATATTATTTTACTTTCCTACAATTATAAGACCTAGAATTATTTTAACAGACTGTGTTGAGCTGAGAAAAAAAAAAAAAAAAAAAAGGCTATCATTAGGATTACAGAAGAGAATCACACCACAGCCTTGGGAACTAATTTCAAATTCATTTCTATTATCTTGGGGTATTTACATTACATTACTACCTTCGATCTGAATTTGTACATTTATTCCTTGGAAAACTTTAATTTATTATAATTAACCTGTGCTTTTATTTCTTTGTCTTCCATGATAATGCTAAAGGTATATTCACATCTGTCATAAACTATTCCAAAACCTATCCATTTTATTCCTTTTCTTGAGGGTGACATACATACATTCTTACACCTAAAAAGCTGTCTAATAATCTACAGTGTTTGCAAATGACCACATGCTTCATAAAAACCTTCATGTTGAATTGTCTACAACATAAAACAGTGCCTTTTTAATATTTAAAAGCTACAGAAATAATGTTCTGAACACTCTAGAAATAAAACATATCGATATGTCTTGTTTAAGACATACTTTATATCCATAAAGTCTTGTTTAAGTGTTCATTACCGTTCAATAAAAATCAGTCACTGAACACATCTACCTTCAAATTTTGAATGCTTTGAGTTAGGAATTGATAGACAATACTATCGTAAATAAAATAATATATGCAATATACGCCCAGTTTAAGAACAGTGAATCATGCAAAAGGCCTAATTGAAAACATTATTTGCGCCTGCATTTTCATATCTAGTAAACTAATATCCCTAAATTAATTGTGCCAACTCCCTGTATAATAAGTGTAAAAAGTTAAATATTTTTGAGCCTGGCACAAAAAGAATCTGTCTAACTAAGGTGCCTAAACTTAAGGAGGAATGACCTTTTCCGACATGTATGGAAAATTGCTCCTCTCTCTCCTAATAATATCGACAGCTTAGACACTTAGGGTGGAATTGGATAGAAATGAACACCTCTGTCTGAACTAACCATTAAACTTCCTTCTATAGTCAGTAGGGAGAAATAGGAACTTCTACAGCATAATTTATCTTTTTGTAAAACTGACATCTAAAATAGGCCAGGTGAAGTGCTTGTTTTTCTTTCCTGACTCTCAATTAACAGGGAGGTAGGTTTCAATTGCCTAAGCACCAGTCTCTATCCTTCTTTTAGGCTCAGTGGAATATCCTCCCTGGTCTCCAGCTGCTCCCCTGCAGATGAGATTATTGGGATAAGTTTTGCCTCATATCTGCCAGCTCTCTATAGCTGTCTTGCTATTCTAGGGGATCTCAAGTAATAAACAATGCATACCTTAAGCCAACTAATCTATGAAGCTGATTCTTTGAAATGCAAATATCTTCATTGTAAGGGCTCAACTCAATTGCCTATATACAGGTGCCTAGCATATCTGAGAAATCTCACAGATATGGGGCTGGCAGACTCCCTTGGGATACTCAGGATGTAGCATGTATGGGAAACCTATTTCGTTTTAGAATAACAGCTGTAGGCCAGACTATCTATGACATTTCAAACTATCTCAGCCGTTGATGTGCAGGCAACTGAATTGAATCCTAATATGTAGCTCCAGATTAAGGCTCCTAAAATAGGTATCTCTATAAGGTTCCCGTCAGTGGAAATCTAAGTCTCATTTAAGGTGCCTATCTGTAAATATGCAGCACCACTTTCCAAGATAGCTACTCTCAACTGGCATGTATCTCACAAGGCTAGAGGAGATTTATGTTGTTCTGTAACAGAAAATGAGTGTCAGATAATACATCTCATACAGAGAAACTCTTTGTGTACTGGGATAAGAAGGAAACTGAATCTCATCCCTCCAGGCTGATCAGTGCGTGAGTTTTCTTGATTCCACTAACTGCAAAAGGAGAGAGATGCCCCTACCTAGCAAGTTGGCAGCTCTATAAGAGATTCCTAAATGCAGTTGTCTTATCCTCACCACCTCTAAAAATAGATAATGAGCTGATTCACCAAGTCTGCATAAACAGAGTGAAACCTATAACACTTTCCAATTCCAGGTACGTGCCAATCTGATCACCTGCCTCCTGTACTCTGACTTCTACAGGAAAGAAACCTGACAAATTCAACAAAATGGATCCTTTGTAATGTTTGAGGACAATAAATGATTATGGATACTTAGACCTAATGATTACACTTAAAAATAGGAGGTAATTTCCACACATAAATGGAAATTAATAGGTCAAATGAATAAAAATTTTGAATCAGGTTTTCATAGAGGTTTTCCTTCATACGAGTATGGACATTTTGATATTTTTTTTTCCCACAAAATTCATGTTTGAAGTATAATAATATCACATTGTGGTCAGCATATTATTGAAGATAAATTCACTCCATCAAATTTTAAGCACCTAATCCTGACTTAATCCTAATTTATAGTAGTCCAAAAATCCTTCTGCAGTTAACAGAGAGAGAGAGAGAGACAGAGAGAAAAGAGTGATTCCATCAATCTAAGACCAGAATTAAACTTATAATGGTATAGGTATACTGCTTTGTCTCCTTTTCTCTATCACTAGAAATGAAACCAATCTTCATGGCTTTCTGAGCTACCTCCCACAGTATCCTGCTACCAGTTTCCTGAGGAGTTGAAAGCTGCTCACCTCATGTCCAGCATCTATATTTTGTATTCTTTTCTCACTCCCGTAAGAATCTTGAATTGCATTGTTACATGGTTGCTACAGCAAAGGTTGCTATTGATTATTACACGCATAACGCATTCTTGGTTATTTGCAAAGGGCAATTTCAGCATTGATTGGCTTTCTAACATCTGCATCAAACTGTCATGCTTAGCACCCTCAGGGAGGGTGATGTCAGGGTTAGGTTAGATAAGTAGGACATAGTATCCTTTGCTGGAAAACAGCAGCCTCCCACCAGCAAGCAGTCCAGTGAAAGAAACAGGGTCTATGGTCTGGAAATGATCTGGAAACTTACTCAACTTGTTTAAAGTCCATTTTTTCACCTTAATTAGGAGGTCTGTAACAAATTCCCACTAGAAACAGGTGCAAATTCCCACCAGAAGTGTGGCCTCTTCGGTTATCATGGTCCAAAAGCTCTCAAGCCATCTGTCATCTATCCCTGCAAGTTCCCAGTACTTTCCAGTCTCTTTTAAATAGATGGCATCCTCCTCCTCCCTGTCTTTCCTGAAGAGTCTATATTTGTCCATCACAACACACCAGCCATGTGTCCCATCACATCTCAGGTTTACAGCAAAACTGCAGTATGTAACTGCATGAAGTGCCCAGTTCCTCCCACTATTTTCCAGGATGCATACACTTGAGATGGGATTCCTTTTGACCCACTTGCCATTCCTCAGTTCTCTCCTGTTACTCTCTATTACTCTGCATCATTTGCTTTCCATCCTTGACATCCATTTTCTCACTTAGATATATGCCATCATTTCTCCTTCATTTTTCCCAATTTAAATACCTCTTCAACAGCTCAACAAGCTGTTGGCAGCTGTATCATTAATGTCCACAAAAATAAGCAGAAAAAAAAAAAAAGACATATTCCCAGAGATGAACACACTTCAACAGTCTCTACAGCATCCTTTATCTAAGCCCCACAAAACCAGCAGGTCATGTTGACAGATGGCTACCTCTGTCCCCACAGCAGGAGGTCTCCCACTACCATTGCTCACTTTGATTCAGATGTGGTCTGCTGTGGTGCCTTCCCAGCCCAAGTGTTCTTTCTTTGTCATCTGGCAGGGCAGATCAATGTTTGAAGATCTGTGATCTGCCGGGAAGAGATGGCTGTGTCAGTAAAATTGCAGCATGTGACTGTATGAGTTGCCCAGTTCCTCTTGCTATTTTCCAGGATGCGTATATGTACACTGAGATGGGAGTTCTTTTGTCCCAATTTACCAGTCCTCAGTTCTCTCCTATTCCTGTCACTCTGTGCCATTTACTTTCCATCCTTCTTCTCTGGACTTGCTCCAGTAGCTCCATGTCTCTCCTGTATTGAGGATCCCAGAACTGGACCTAGCACTCCAGGTGTAGCCACACTGGAGTAGTGCAGATGGATCTTCTCCTTTGGCATGCTTATCATACTCTTCCTAATGCAGCCTAGGGTGCTGTTCGCTGCCTTTGCCACAACGACATGCTCCACGCTGCCACAGCAGTTGGGTCTGACAAAGGAGTCTAGAAGAGAGCTCTTGTGGACAGTAACCTTATCTTCAGTGTTCATTGGAAAGGGACATAAGAGGGAGAGAAGCAAGAGAGACACACAGTTTGATGGCATCACATGCCATAAGCATTAGCAGGAATGGATCATATGAGGGAGCAGATGCTTACTACCTGAGTATACATGGCAGAATACCTCTTTAAACCCCCTTCAAGTGCAATATGCGCCAGCTAAGACCAAGAAGAAGGGTGTATTTCATAGCATGCTGTCGGGTCATATGGGTGGATAGGTGTAAATGGCTGTAGGATATGGCCCATGTCTGGGCATGTGTCATGTAGCTTGCAGTTGGAATATGATATTTTAGGGTAGAGTGGATTACGAGTTTGGACACAAACTATGCTGTGTAGGGTAACCTCCATACCAGGCATTTATCTAGCAGCACAAATGCAACTATAGAAAGAAGGTTCGAATTACCATTTGAATTTTTATTCTTTTAAAATTCTTTAAACTATTTTTTTTTCAGAGAGAACAATTCTTGATGTAACTTTAAAATTCCAGTCCAAAGGATGCTTTTTTTTTTTTTATATAGATAGCACAAACACAATGCATTTTAGATGATGAGAGAAGATTAATATCAGAAAGGTAAAAATATTTATTCTGGGTAAGATTATCACAAAATTAAATTAGGTGATTTTATCCTATTTTACCAGAGGGAGAACATTACTTTTATGTAGAACATATTGCTTTAATTGGAAATAATCCACAGCAGGTTTAAAGAAATACTACTTTCCATAGATGGCATATTTAAGAGCCAAAGAGAATAAATGTTGTTTAAGCAATCAGTGAATAACATCAACTTTAACTGAAGGGCACTCATAAGCTAGCAAAGCTTGGTCTTGAGTGTAGATGGCCTTGTTTGCTAACTGCCAGAAAGGAATTCCTGATTAAGCATAATTTTTCTTAGATTTACAATAATTTATTTTATACAGTATTGTCTTTATGTTTGTTTATTTATTTGTTTGTTTCCACAGAGATAAACAGTGAATTATTTTTATTTTATGCTTTTAGCCTTCAGTCTTTTTTAGCCTAAGTTTTTAGCTTTCAGGTTGCTGTGGGCAAATAACTCTGCCAATCATATCATTGGCTACATCTAATTCTAGAACTGTACTATTCCTTCTTCAAAGTCATTTTTAGGTCAAAATCATGCAATGTTCTTACAAGATGTAAATCAGATATTGTGATTGTAATGGCAATTATTTCAGCAATAGTTGTGAATGCACTTTCTTCCAAAAGATAAATGGGCATTTCTTCAGGTTCATCATTATCAGGCCAAAGTCATTCAAATTGCAGGGATCTTGGAAACAGGTAAATTTCATAGTGTTGTAGTTATAAAAATAGAGAAGGAGAGACAAAACTATAATCAAAGATTGAAAACCACATTCAGTATCATCACAGTCGAGAATAAGAGAGGAAAAAGGAGAATTTCAAAGCAAAGTAAGTTTGCCTTAAAATGTACAGAACTAAATGAAACTGACACCCAAGAAAAGATCATTCAAAAGCTTTTAAGGCAGATAAAAGGGGTAAAAAAATGCAAGTCTTTTTTAAATAAATAAATATATCTGCTTGAAAATGAATAAAAATAAATAGTATTGTTATTCTGTGAAAAAGTATGTCTTCTTGTAAAATAAATCATCTCTCAAATGTGAAAATGAAAACTAGGTCGGAGAATTTCTCAGTACCCTATGTTTTAGTCGTGGGAACTCTGTTTAAATCTGTCATCTACATCTGCAGCAGGTATGCTATTGTGAAGACATTCACCAGATTTCTTCCAAGAGGGCAGCTATGAAATTTTCTGGACGCAACATGAAATTATGCATTTATGGCACCATATGCTAGCATTGCAAAAGAGCAGCAAAAAGGAGTGCTATGCTGTGAACACTAAGCCTATACTACAGTTGATCTTTCTCAAAATAATACATCCTACATCTAACACAATTGCCTTTAATCAGTATGGGTATTTTTATCCACAAATTATCAACCATGAGAAAACTACTCTAGTGGTTTTAACACTGAATTTACTGTATTTTCAACAAACCTATAATAATCTGTGTTTAGGGTAGCACAGAGCTGTCTGAAGAACTTACTATGGTGATTCTAGCATAACAGGCAACTCCTCTGTTAATGAAACTGCTCTTACTGCTCTGGTGAGTTTAACAGTACAAGAATTTTTAATATAATCTATCAATGTCAAACCGCGGTTTGAACCCTCAAGCCCTATTTCGTTTCAATTCTTGTCTCCTAACATAGGTGTAAATTAAGAACTAGCCATGAAGGGATGGCAACAAGTTTCTCAAAGAGGTGATTCAGCCAACACAGGAAAATCAGTTCTCCTCTGGAGCTACCTCCTCAAATTAAATACCACCTTAGGAAAAATAAATCCAATTCTGGGCCTATAAACCTAGGTTGTCATAATTTAGGTGCAGTTTCAAAACAAATCAAGTTAAAACAAAGTGCATGGTGTCCATGCATTTTGAGAATCATCTTAAGTAAGTTACTTTAATAGCTAAAATACTTTCTGTCCTCTTGCTTTTTGTCTTACCTCCATTAATGTGTATCATTGATGGCTTTCACACTGATAAGCCAATGTGAAATTGGTATACATAGAAATATAAAGTCAACACAGGGTTTAGTGTGTTATATGTTTTATAAATACACCTTCAGCTAAGTCATAGTTTTGTGTGCAGATCTTTACATACATTGAGAAGGAAAATCATGTAAGTGTGACTTACAAATGGATAATGTATAACAAAAATGGGAAAAAAAAAGATTTTAGTAAATGTTCCAGTCATATCTACAGGTTTAAGATGTCCTTTTTTTTTCTTCTTCTTCTTTCTTTTTTCTTTTTTAATAGAAAATTCGCATTATCGATCTCATATACAGGTGTTCCAAAGGAGCATAAAGCTGGCTGTATTAGTTGCTGTTTTGCATGCTGAATGTGTATTCTTCTATGTAATATTTTATAGAGACAGTTCATAGGAATGTGTCCACAGAAGTCAGCCTAAGCAAAAAGACACTAGCAATTTATATGACCAATTACAGTGTATGTAAATATGTATTTGTATATATTATCTTCTATATTTCAAGTCCAAAGGAAGAGATCTGGAGAACAGTAGATTCATTTTAACTAGTCTAAATCTATGATTAAATTAGTATTATATACATTTGTTTCACCTGCTGACCTAAAAGAAATGCTAAAAGAAATTCTTAGGTGGTAACTTTTTTTTTTTTTTTAGTAGAGAGAGAAAGAGTAAAAAGAACTAAAAAACCTTTGGCAGGGTGCCCCTATCAAATTGCCTTGTCCACAGACTAATATGTCTTCAAAGAACCTTTTAGCACTGCTGGAGATGTAGTCTGTGTTAACAGGATTTCTGTTTTTTTGAAAATATGGAACAGCCTATCTTTGTCAAAAAAGATCAGAACACTTTCAATTTCTTTTGAAAGAAAGCTTCAGGGGCTAGAATGAAGGTTGAATAGATGGAAAACACTTTGATTTATTTGGATTTTTTGATATTGCTTATAAAGCAGCTATTATGCATTGAGAATAACATTTATAGATCTACAATTTGAAATAATGTCATAATATTTTACATGTTCGGCTGTTTTTAGTGAGAGATATAAAAAAGTCCTGGCACCTTTGATCAATTTGTAACTGTGTGCTGGGCTAAATATTTCACATTCATGATATGAAAGGAAAATAGGCGAAACCAAAACAAGCAAACTTTTTTGGCACATTTGTTGCAGTTCAGATCAAAAATGAAACTGAAGCATGTTCAAGTATTCTGAAATGTATACTATCTAATGAGTTTTGAAGTAGGATTTGTTTTTCTTTTTTTTCTTTTTTTAATTTTTTTCTACAATTAGGAAAATTTTATTATAGCAAAATAAAATATTCAGAGATTTGAAACACTAGAATCATAGTTTATCATGAATTCTAGCCTTTTGCCTTTCAAAGAAGTTGCTTTTAATAGCAGGATCACATGGTCAGGAATTTATTTATTACAACTTACGATATTTAAAAGTTAGATTCTAATCGAAGCTAGCTGTGCATATTCTCTTCTTAATCACTTAAAAAATATGTAAGTCTAGACAGATGGAATTAATTGCCTTTAAGAGATACATCTTTATAGAAAATTTATCTGGAGTAGATATCAAACTTTTATACGGCTAATTTTTTCTTTGCTTTTCTTTTTCCTCAAAGATCTTGATTCCTTTATAGAATAAGACAGTATTCTAAAAATAAACCCAGCTATATGGAATCACAGAGTGGTTAAGGTTGGAAGAGACCTCTAGAGATCATCAAGTCCAACACCCCTGCTCAAGCAGGGACACCTCCAGCACGTGACACAGGGCTGCATCCAGGTAGGCTTGGAAGATCTCCAGAGAAGGAGACTCCACAACCTCTCTGGGCAGCCTGTTCCAGGGCTGTGTCACCCTCACAGGAAAGAAGTTCTTCCTCAAGTGGAGATGGGGGGCGTACCCCATATCTCCTGCATGTGGAACCAGAGCCTGGAAATTGCAGTGCTCCCCAAGAGATCTGCCTGCATGCTGGGATATCCCCACACCATATCTCCTGCTTGTGGGGATGGATTGCATGGGCTGGGAACCCTTCAAGGCACATTCCTGGCCCTGATTTCCCCCGTGCTAGGACTGCTCTAATTTGTCCTGCAAACTTGCAATCTGCTTTCCTAAGCAAGGCAATACCTGCTGGCTGTGGGTAAGAGCAGAGTTGGAGACACCCTCCCTTGGGAAGGGGAGCTCTGAGCAGGAGCAGAAAATGAAAGACTTTCTTAGGAGTAAGGGTTTCTTAATCAATTATTTGGAATTTAGATAGAAAACTTCAGGAAGGAAAAAAAATACAATTGCTATGTTGATAAGTTAACTAGTATTTTTGTTTAATATTGAGACACTTCCAGAAATCAAAATGTGCACAACATATAAAAGCTCTTTCTCTCATCCTAATGTAAACACTGCCATTTGATAAAATCTCCAAAATTTATTGCCTATATTAGTGGGGTGTTCATTTCTCTGGTCCACATAACTGCTGTGTATTGGCTGACAGATGCCTAAGGGGCCTGTCAGGTATTTGACCTGATGATAATACCTACATGTGATGCAGGAGTTTTACTTCATGGTGAGTATGACCTGGTCCCATGGTCTGAACACTTCTGTGGCTGGAGTACAGCAGGGGTGCTCTTAGGGCCTGTCTTTCAGATGGATCCTTTTCATGTTCACTGAGACTGCTGCAAAGTGAACAGACAGCGGTGCCAAATGGAAGACGTGCTTCAGAAACTTGGGAGTTTTTCAGAATTCAAATGTTCAAACAAATATAAATATATGACCATTGCTGCATGGTCAGTCTGAAGCCATAAGAACTGATTTATAATAATGCTGAAAATCAGTGATTGCAAACAAACAAACAAGCAAAACATACAGAGTTATATTAAAGTGTTAATCAGCCTATCCAAGTAGTTTCAGGTTCCACACCAGATAGTGCTAGAGAAGGTTAACCTTAATTTCTCTGTTCTTTACACCTCCACAGACACATCTGTTATGATAGTAACTCTCGGTCTCGTAGAGAATCAGCTCTAAGTAACTTTTTATGATTAATGATAATATGAGAAATTACACACTTCAAACTGCCATGAGACTAAACATAAAGCAAATTTTCTGATTTTATTTCTATGTTGTTTTTGCCTGCTGTCTGTTATCAAACTTCTATATTCAGGCTGTATTCCAGTTCACAGGTATAGACTCAGAAGCCATATTCTTTTTAATTTACTTTTTTTTTTTTTTTTCTGTTAAGTCACAGAAGATACTTTCACCTGGAATTAAGCAAACAGTTAGAAAGCTCTAAATTTATCATTTTCCAGACTTTTAATAGGATTTCCAAAATATTCAAATTTAAGACACATAAAGCAGGATTAACAGGCAAAATCTCTGTTATCCCTAACAAAGGCTGTTTGGTTCTTTTGTTAATTTGTAAAGTGGTTATAGAGACGAAAAAGGTAACCTTTTATCATTCCTAACTTGTACAGCAAATTACTCTGAATGGATCCTGTTTTCATTTAACATAAAAGACTATATTAAATTGATAAAGTTTCTCCAGTTTCTGTAAGTGCACTTTAAAGCATAAACATTTTCTGAAGTTTTGATTTCCAGGAAAAGGTTTTTAATGACTGAGTATTTAGAGTATTCAGCTCATTTCTTCAAACGTTCAAAATTTTCCTGAAGCTTACGTAAAGTGATTATTTTGGCTGATTTGCTTGTGAAAACATAAGGAAAAAGGAATAGTATATTTTTTAAAATATATTTCTTATAAATGTGCAAAATGTCAATAAACTGAGCCTGAAGCAATAGATAGAACAAATGCCGGTCACCCACCCCACTCTGGAGGCAGTTTCAAAAGGGTTGGAAGAGCAGGCTCTGCTCCACAAAAGAGCAAACACTGAAGTTGAATGATATCTGACCTCTTTCTTAAACAAGCACCTGCTGCGGCTAATGTGGCTGTTACTGAATCTAATTGGCAAGTCACAGGCGCAAGGACGAGCTTGCTGGCCTTTTTCTGCTTGCTGTTGTCAGGAGATCATTCATGGCTGGCTATGAGACACCACAAAGGGCTATCAGCGGGAAGAGCTGCTCACTGGCGTCCTCCTGCTCCTTGTCACTTTTGTCATGACTCATGGGCTCCATGGGAGCCCGGCAGATGAACAGATGCATCCAAGAAAAAGAGATCCTAATCCAAAACTTGCGACTCTCTAGTCCTCGTTATCATGAAGCAGTGCCATGCTGTGTGTTTCCCCACTGTTTGCAATAAAAATTATATCGAGAATAAGATTTTCCTCTCTCAAATAGAGGATGGGAGAACCCCTTGCCTAGGTAAAAGGTCCAAGCAGTCTTCTTTTGAACTAATCTTTAGTACAGCTCTTTCTTCTCATTATTAAATGCTGAAAACTTATCTGGTAAAAGTAAATAGCAAGTATAAGCAGGAAGATTAAAACTCTCTTCTCATTTTCATCAGCTTTTAATCAATGCTAGATTTGGAGTATTTTTTGCTAATGTATTTCTCTATGCTGACTCTATTACACCTCTATTTCCACTGATTAAGTAAACTAGAGATGAAGAAAAATTTATTGCTGGTTTATAGTTTTTCTTATATATATGAATAATTTCACCATCCCATTCTTCAGTTATGATTTCCATCTTATAACACTTTCCCCTAATTTGACAGGGTGGTATCAGTCAGTAGTATTCCTTCCTATATTTTAAAGTGAAAAAATAGTAGCTTTAGGACTTGGACAAGGCCATACCAGAGGCCAGAAGTGGATCTGGGTCTGTTATCCACATTGTCTACTAAATGTCTACACTAGGGTTTAGTTCAGATAAAATGTAGCCCAGCCCATGTGACGGGACTAAAGCTCATTCCAAGTCCTTAAGACTAATACCATGTAAACATCAGGTCCTTGTCAACAACCATTTCTCTCTGTAGATTCAGTCCTGTTACACTGCAGAACATGCTAGTATATAGCATGGTTCTACAAAAAAAAAATCCGATAACCCCCCCCCACCCCCACCCTCTTATATAAACATACATACACATACATATATGCACACATATGTATATATGTATACATAGGGATGTGTGTGAACGAAGACACACTTCTCTTTTCGTGATATTCTGTATGTTACACACTGACTTTACTTTTCGTATAAGCTTCCAGTTATTTGGAATACATAAACAGATCTGAGTAGCCATCTGAAAATGGAGATCTAGAAAAAAAATTGTTCTCTGGACTCCTTTTTTCAATAGTCACTTCTTTTAAATGATAATCCAAGACAGATATCTAAAACTAACTCCGGATTAGCCTGCTAACTCTAGATATCCTTTCGATTAAACAACTAAAATTGTGACAGCAAGCTTATGAGTTGGATCCTATCTTTTATTGAAATTACATCCAAAGTACTTCCAGAGAGATTTTCAATAATCCATATATTTCCACAGACATCTTAGTGAAGGGCTCTATGGAAGATTTGAGGAAAATTGTAAAAACTAAGCACAGTATTAAAGAAATAGCAGCTCTTTCCTTTTTGAATTTGTTATATTTTTCCTACTCCTTCCAATGCTTTCAACTATTTGCAAAAGGATATTTCAGGCTATGCATTATTTCACTTTGAGCAACTGTTATTCAAACTATGCAAATTTGGAATTTAAAAATGCATGCTATACCAAATGTTTAATTAATGTTTAAATTACAAATTGACTTTGACAAACGTTGTATGTATACATTCATCTTGGGTTTGTAGAAGAACTACTACTTAAAAAAAAAGATATTAATTAAAAAAGATAGCTTTTAAAAGAACTTTAATATCCAGAGCAATATTAAAAGTTTTGGTAGGAGGGAAAGAGGAAACTCTTAGGCCATGTTTTGTTAACTTTGAAGGAGAATGATGCTCCAAAATTAAATTTTGGAAAATAATAAATTATATATATAATATGACTATAAAATTGAAGATTAATTCTTTGTTTTATATGTACTCATATATGAATATGATCATTATTTAAAAGTTTTAAATATTCCTAAAAGAGAGGTTAAGATATAATAAAAATATATCAGTTAAAGAACCCATGAATACAAGTCACGAGATTTTCATAACAATTCTGAAACAAAATATAGGAAGTTAAACTTTCACGAAAACAGCAGTTCCTGAAATCTACACACAGATACAAAAGATGCCAGAACTAATAGCAAATAGCATACATCCAACTCAAAACAGACAACATCGGCAAAAGTTCATGAGGAAAAATATGGTGCTATTATTATTTATAGACAGCCATAAAGACAGTTTTTCACACGTCTATCTATATGCAGAAAGATTTTTCAAGAGCCTGTCTGTTTCCCTGAGAGATACAAATGAGCATCAGGAGAAGAGAGCTACATCATTTCCTCTTAATTTGCTATTTCATCTTTCTGAGAAGGTTATTCTAATCAAGAGTCTGAAACAACACTAAATGCCATCCCTCTTAGTATCTGAAACATATGTGACACATTTTCTTTTTAGAAAGAAAACAGACTATTTTGATGACATAGATATTCCCTGAGGGACAGAAACTGTTGTCTATTAAAATGGTTAACAAAATAAAAAATCTGTAGCCAGAAGCCAAGGCAGGTATACACAGTGCCTATGTACTATTTTTCCTATGCACAACAGCTTTTTGACAGGGGTCAGGGACAACACAGCTGTATGTTACAGAGAAAAGGAAGGTCTGGCCTAGTCCGGCCTAATTCTGTGCTCAGACGGATTTCATGTCTAAGGTGTCATTTCATGTCATACTCCTGTCTCTTCCTTCTCTGAATTACAGAATGACAAAATAGTATTGGGATGGGAAAGAACTGCTGCTGATAACCTGGTCCCCTGCTCAACCAGAGCCATCAAAAGTAGTTTGCTCAGGGCTATGTCCTGTCAGGATTGGAGTATATCCATCTGATCCTGTATAGCCTCCACAATGTCCCTGGGCAAACTGTTCTAGAGTTCAAACACTCACAGTGAATAAGTGTTTTCTTGCATCCAAGTGGAATTTCCTGTTTCAGTTTGTGCCCATTGCACCTTTCCCTGTCATCAGTCACCACTGAGAAGAGTTTAGATGTGATTTATTTACATCCTCTAATCAGATGAGCTCTTCCTGAGGCTTTTCTCCTCCAGGCTGAGAAGTCCCAGCTGTCTCAGCTTCTTCTCATGGTCAAATCAGAGGCGTCTTAGTCTCTTAAAGATCTTCCTGTGTTTTCTCTGTGCTTTCTCCATTATATCCAGATATCTCCTATATTGGTAAGCACAAAAATAGATATAGCAATCCATGTGTGACCACAGTGGTGCTGAATATTGGGAAGGATCATCTCCCTTGACGTTCTGGCAATGATGTTCTTTGTAAAGTAGTCTAGGATGCTGTTGGTTGCCTTTGTGGCAAGGTCACCTTGCTTGTCCATATTCAACTTGTCCAACAAGTTTTTCTCTGCAAAGCAATTGACCCCTGAGGAGCATCACTAGTGATTAGCTTCCAGATGGCTCTTATGATGTTAACCATAGCCCTCTAAGTCAGGCTTTCAGGTAATTTTTAGTGAACCTCATTGATCAGCTATTTGGCCCTTTGTGAACTTGTCAATAAGAATGATGACAATATCAAAGGTCTTACTAGAGTCCAAATGAACAACATTCATCTGGACTCCCTATCCCCTAAGCCAGTTATCTCTTCATAGATGATTATCAGGTTGTCCAGGTATGATTTCCTCTTCATAAATCTATCCTGATTAATCCTGATCACCTTATTGTATGTCATGTATGTGGAAATTTTATCCAGGATTATTTTCTTCATCACCTTCCCAGAGATTCAGGTGAGGATCACCAGTCTATAGCTAGCCAGATCCTCTTTCTTAACTTTCTTAAAATTAGGGATAACATTTGTTTTCTTCCAGTACTCAGGCCTCTTTTCTGATCATCATGGTCTTTCAAAGATAATCAGTGACATCAGCTAGTTCCCTCGGTACTTATAGGTTCATTCCACCAGGACTAATGTACGTACAGTATGCCCAACTTGCTCCTCCTCCACCAAAGGTAAATTTTGTACTCATGAAGAGTAAGATTTGTAATACTTCCTGTTTATTTTATCCTCCATTGCATGCATTAGAGTACAAACACACCAGAGATCTCCTGGCATTCTGACTGCCTAGAAAGGGCACCAGAGCTTTTGCTTTCGCAAAATATGATCATATAGGCACCTCCTTATATAAATTCTTTCACTTGGAATGATTTCTCTTCAACCTTGTTTTGCCGATTAAGAAGTTCTTTCGGTTTACACCACTGCAGACCCTCTGGTTGACAACCCCCACCCACTACCTCCTTACCTCTGCCACTTTGTATTTAAAGCCCTCTTTTATCAGCATGGTCAGCCTGCTAGCAAAAAGTACTTCTCTCTTATTTTTATCGGGTGGATCCCATCTCTTCCAATCAGTTTCTTTTCTTTGAAGAGGTTCCACAGTTGTAGAAACTGCAACTCTGTCATTTATACCAATTGTGCAACTAGTTGTTGGCTCATAGGATCTTTTTCAGCCCTCCTCAGACCCTTTCCCCTTCCTGGCAGGACTAAGGAGAACAACAACTAGGCCCCCATTCCATTGGACATCATCCCTAGACACATGTAGTCATGGTTTAATCTCTTTCTCATCTTCTCTTTTTCTGCAGAACCTCTGATTCTGCTGACTCCTTCCTAGACCTGGCCTCAGAGAGAAACTGCAGGCACTCTCAACAGTCTGAGGCTTGCAGAGTTGTGTCTTACTCCTACTGAGATTGAACTAGCAGTATACAATCTCCTGTCTGGCAATAAACATGTTGTACATCTTTATTTAGAAATGTACTTTTATCAAGGATGACTACATCATACATATATATGTATGTGTTTATATACATATGTATAATATATACATATGTGTGGTACAGAACATGCGAAATAATTTGAAGAAAAATATAGTTCTTAATACTTGCCATAGATTTCACAAAGACATTGCCAGGGTAGAGATAAATTTCATATTATGTGACATACTTAGAATAAGAATCAGATTCCTAAACCTGAATCTAAATCTTAATTTAAACATATGTTAAGCAGTAGGAAAGCTGAAGATCTAGATTCCAGCTTTCAAATGGTATACAGAAACATAGCTCCATGGGAAAATGCATCTTGATCTGTTTACACTTTTTAAGATTTGCATGCTAATACAAGCATGTTCCTGCAATCCAGAGCTTTACAGGACCTATTAACCAATGTCAGCCCTGCACCTTAGCTATGGATTTTATGCTGCTATACTTTTATCACCAAAGTATTACATTGTCATACAGAACAAGGCCTCTAACCTTTTAATTGAGGGTTATTAATTGGTTGCCCACAATGTTAATTTGCCTCTTGAGGCAGGGCATACCATAACAAAAAGGATATGTCTATGAGAGCATGTGCCTAGGTTTTTGTAAGAATCTTTGTTATATTGCTGACAATTTATTTTGGCTGTTAACCGAGAAAAAAAAAATCTTGCCCTTTTAATTTTCTCTCTGACTGATGGTCCATAATTAAAAGATTCAGTTCTGCACTGACTCAGGTCAGTGAAATGACTATCAGTGATTTCAGAGGCCAGTGAGTCAGGGCCTAAGTTCTCTCTTGCTCCCCTGGGACAGGTCACCATATGGCAAGCTGACTGAATTAGCTCACAGTGCTATCTCACAGAGAGGAGAAAAGCCATGTGTTCAGACACTGGTTCTCTGCACCTGCTCCTTTCTTTTTCAGCATCACTTTGAGAGTGCTCTCACAAATAAACAGTACGGAAAATAAGAAGTGGAAAGAGAAAGGAAAGCCAGCTGTATCTCTGTTGTTTCACCACTACATGTATTTTATTCAGAAATGCAGAAAGAAAGATGCATGAATATTTCCTGAAAAGTGCCAATTCAATTGCTTTATCCTTGCTACTATATTGAATTGATTTATTTCTGATGTCTTTCTTTCTGCTTAATGGAATGAGTTTGGAATTTGTTATTTCTAATGCTGAGTGATTACATGCTTTTTAATACTACAGCTACTAATGTTGTTTTGAAAATTTGAAAAATAACATTTCATGATTGTGAATTCATCAGTTATGAAACTCAGGAGATATTTTTTCTTCTTTGTTGCCATCATCATGAATACTGTACATGTATGTGAAATGTGAATGTGAAAATGTGAAAGCAAGCACTTTGTGCACTTTTTTTTTCTTTTTGCTTTTTGTTTTAAAAAGTTTGGTTTTTTTATTTTTCTGCAGATATATAAGTTTGTTTCATAAGTACAATAATCTAAACCACTTTCAGGTACAAATTAAAAGGCTACAGAGCTAGAACTTAATAAAAAATTAAACCTTTAGAGTGTGCACTGACTTATTGAAGAAAGTGACACAAATCACCAAAGTAGAGAAAATCCTCCATAAATACCAACGACTAAATGGTTCCTATAGCCTCCATTGTGGGAGGTGAATAACAAACTTTGGCAGCTTCAGAAGGTATTGTGCTCCAGGCAGGTGCAATCTTCTCTAAGGTTTTAGTCAAGGGTTATTTCTATACCAATTCATTCCTGTTTTAATCTCATCACTTCTTCACAGGTACCCCCACTTCCACATAGAGCAATAACATTACTAGCCTAACTCTACCATCCACCCATGTTCCTTGAATTTGTCAAATACGAACCAAATGAACCAAATTTTGTTTTTTCCTCAACACTGAGTTAGAGATACCAAGAATGAATTTTAATGCAAGTCACCCACGAAAATAGGTTTTCTTACTATTCTGCTATAGTTTGAATCCAAAATATAAGCCCTTACTATTCTGAACAACTCCTCATAATTGGAAACAAATATTTTATAATAATCTTGTTTAAAAAGATAGTCAAACAGGATGAATTCAATTAACTATTAATTATGCCCATTATGATACTATTCATACGGTTCACTGCTCAATTTTATTTGTGATCAACATCACAGATACCTACAGCACAAAAATCTCAAAAGCGATTGAAATTATCTTACACACCTTGAAATTTTTCAGTAGATCTAGATTCACATAGTAATTATTATTAAAGAAAATGAAACAAAAATTATTTTCTTCTTAAAAATAACTTGCTTACTTTTCGGTTCAGATATTTGAGAAAATAAATATTCTATGAAATTTTTTGTTATTATTATGCTATTTAAACATCAAGTTAATATTTGAAACACTTTATGTTTCTTTTGTCGAAATTGATATATCAATGTGACTCTACCATAGCCCTCTTTCTTTTTCTTCACAGTATCAGCAGTGAAATTTAGGTCAGCTGTAACAAAAAGTTTCTGCTTTCCTGAGCCAAAGGATCTGTTCCTTTGTTATGAATAATGTCACATACCCATGAGTTGCAACAAAAGAACTTCTCATTTCCTCTTTTCTGTATAACTTTTTTCTATATAACTGCATTTCAATTGATAGTTTCCAAAACTATGACAAACTTATACAAAGTTATCCAAACTGTTAAGTATAGCACCACACAAATTCTGGAGAAATAGACTATCCATTTTATATGAAATTGCTTCTATTCTGCATTTGTACAAATATTATCTGTTAATATGATCACCCAAGTAAAAGAATCATAAATTCTGAGCCATATTATAATAGTTCTACCTGAAGCCTGAAAGTTTATTGTTTGTTTGTTTGTTTGTTTGTATGTTGAATTATATAAGCAACTTCAGCTTATAACTAGTCAAATTCTTTTCATTTCCTGAAAGACAAAACATTGCTTGGAAAGCATATCTAGCATCAGCCTATATTGGCTGATACTTTTTCATTATTAACTGCATTTAATATATTGTTACTAAAGCACTGATTATTATTTGCAGTGCTACCTGTCCATTCCTGCTGTATTCAAATTGAAATGTCATATTCAGCACTGTGATCTGGGATAATCTAAAGCCTGAGCAAGTGCCCAACTGAATTTTTTCTACAGTGTCTTCAGTGGTAATAAGACTATATATATCACAAAACTGCCCTTTTTTTTTTTTTTTTTTTTTTTTTTTGGGGGGGGGCGGGCGGTGGGAGGTGAGGTGAGGGGAAGATTATCATCAGAATAAGTTATAAAAAGTAGCAAATTATCTTTTGAATACACTCATCAGATGATTAAGAAATCACAACCTCTTTCTAGGGAAGAAAAATAAGTAATTATTAAAGAAAACTGCATTCTGGCTAACTGTGCTGATAATGGTTTTTACACTAAGCCTTATGAAATAAAAAATAGGGTTAAGGCATAGTACAGAGTCTCTTTTGTGTCATATGTTTTCAGTGTTAACTTTCTCATTCTATAGAATTTGATTTTCCTCATACCTGTAGCATATAGAGAAATCTCGGTCACTATCTGAAGTAAAATTGATAATATTACATGTTAAGACCTTAGAAACACAAATAAAATCATTGCATTTTATTGGTATTACTTTGTTAGAATAACTTGTTTCCATCTTCTAGAAATCTGTTTTTAAATACACCAGTTTATAATTCTTGGTGTCTCCAAAAGTCCTCATTAACTGATGGGCATAATTCACTTAACTCGCAAGCCTATTTAGGGTACTTGGGGAATTAACAGCCCCTCTCATTCATGGCTTAAAATGTTCAGAACAGATGCAAAGTTCTAGGACTGGTTTTGGTACTACCTACTTGTACGCTTTTTCGAGAAAGAATCAATTTCATTTCATAAAAATACCAAATTAATATTTTCTTTAGACTAAAGATATGTGTCACTCTTGGAATATGTCAAATAATTTAGTAATTAATAGTCACCTGTTTTGTACAATTAGTAAGGTCTGCCATGAGTATCAGTCACAGAACAAGGATACTTGCCTTGTAGAAGCTTTATAAAAAGGAATATCCAGTTTCCAATTATCATATTTATGTTTTTTTTTCCAACGATCCTCCTTTGCTGTCTTCTCCCTTTACTTGTCCTAAGCAACATTTCTGTAGTTAAGGATCCTCTATATCTAAACCAGGTAAGACAGAAGCTAAATTAGCGCTGAAATCTTCAACTGAATTATGGGGTCCTCTTCATCAGTCACTCTTTTCGGGTTGCATGGGAAAGGAGAGACCTAGCCTCCCTTCTCAGAGGAAGAAGGATTGGTTCCAAAACACAGGTTAAACTGACAGAATAATTAATTTTTATAAATATGCAAATAAGTCAATCTTTAAAATACTGTCGTGGAGCATTTCTTAAATTATATCATTGGAGCATTTATTACTATTCCATTTTAGTCTTTCTCCTTCTGTTCTGAACATCTGCCACTTCATCAGCATACTAATTACTTAGCTGTCAAGCTCAGCTTCTCTCTGTATCTCCACAGGTGAGAAAATGTGGCATGTGAGAGACAAAATCGAGGATTTTTAATATAAAATTAGAGTTGTGATCTCTGCATCCAGTCATGCACAAACAAAATGTAATTTGAGAGGAAGTCACACATTCTCTGAAGCTCCCTGTTGTGGAGAAAATGCCTCTTTTGCAGTACTTTGGTGAGGAGGCACCTGAATTCTGTCCAAATCTTTAGACTGGGCATTATTCCAAAAGATAAGAGCTGTGGGTCTCTGAGGAGGGCTAAGAATCCACATATCCCACAACACATACCCTAAAAAAAAAAAAAGAGCATGAATTTATGAAGTATTTCACCTCTGTTTTTCAATGAGTAAGCACTTATTAAATTTAGGTATCTGTGAGACTTTCAAGATGATCTTGAATTTACCTACTATCTGTTATAAGACTGGGAAAAAATTGAATGGGTCGCCTGAGATGTTTTCTAGGATTTAAGTACCTGAATTCAACCTCTGTCCCCTTTCAGGTACTATGGGCCTGTGCCTTGTTTATTCTCTGATGGTAATGCATCTCCTTAAAGCAAATCTTGACAAGCTGTTTCTCATTTCCTGGATATGTCAGTTAATTCATTGGTATGATCTACATAACTGCCGAATATTTTCTAGTTGTAACTCAAAAATCAATGGGAGCTAAAATAGAAAGGAATGAGGTGTTACATATAGATTGATACATAATTCTACATAATCTAATAATCATCAGAGCCTGTCATTTTTTAACTGGTAACTGAAAATTGGACCTAACGTTTGGCCCTAAGACTTGGTGCCTCTGTTCTTGTTTATAAAGTGAGGACGTTATTATTTTTCTTATGACAATTATTTTTTGAATATGAGCAAGCTAACGCAAACTGCATAATATTTTCATGATGCATTGGCCCTTATTTCCATCTATCATAGCATCATTAGAATAATGTGCACTGAACATATTGTAAAATTTAAAATTGTGCGAAGAGGAAAATGACTATGCACAGTCATAGGTAATCCTTAGTTCACCATCTGTTCTCCACAATAAATTAGAAAAAAAATATGTATATAATCACTTCATTATTAATATTCTTGTTTGTTACTTACTATATCACATATGCACAAGCAGTTTGCCCGTACTGTGGCTTCTAAATGACTGACTTAACAAATATAAAATCTTAAAGTTAGAGAGGAAGGGGTTTATGGGACAAAGGGATTTGATCCACTCGACTGAGGAAGGAACTAAAACTAGAAATGGGATTCCTCTTGTGGTTGGACATTTAAGTGTATCCATGTAAATTAGACATCTGAATTCCCACTATACTCCATGGAGATCAGAAGCTTAATTTACTTACCTAAGCATTCACCTGAGCTGTGACTGTCGCAGGCCTGACACAGACTGACATTGTTGGAAACAGTGCTGATGCTGCTCTGGGAAGTCAGCCAGCATACTCTTAGGCATCTCACACAGCAAGAGACACCCATGAGTGAGCCACATTTAAAAAGTCCTAGAGAATACAGACCGTAATGACTCATACTTACTCCAGGTACTACAGTCTCTGATGTAAAAAGTAAGAGTTGGCCAGCTAGGCTTGTGCACTGATATCAAGTACATTTTCTGTGCTGTTTAATTGTTAACTTATTTCTTTGTGTAGTTTGGGCCTATTTAAACTTTCTCAGACACACAATGATGTCTGGAGCATAATGTGGATCAAGAATGATTCTTAGCAATTGCTATGGATAATGTGTCCTGTTTCAGAAAAAAAACAAGACAATTCTATGGTATTTATATGTGCCCTACCAGGTCAGGTTCAATCTATTATATTCACTATTTTAAATACAATTAGCACATTCTAGTCACAATCTCTGAGTGGTTCTTCACTGAAGATACTTTCCAAAGTACCTAGCTGTTTCCATAATCTGAATTTCTATCACCTAGCACATTTTACTTTGTACTGTCAACAGTTAAAAATGACTCTTACCCCTTTATCACATCTGAGAAAAGGTCTCACATAATTTGCTAAGCTAAGTTAGCAAATACAGTCTTGGAAAAGACCTATTTTGGAATGTGGTGTCATTGCCAGATGTATTGATGATAATGCTATTCATATTCGCTTGACAAATATTTACCTGATACTTTTTTTTTAAAAAAAAATTCTTCAGCAATTTATAATTCACAAAGTCAGGTGTACTGTACAAAAGAGGGTCACAATATGAAAGGAAACTTTCTGTTGACTTTCTATTTAAATAATATCACAATTTCTTTCCAACTTCTGTGTGAACATGATACTATGTTTTAAGCACTCAGAAAGAGAAGCATGGATAGGATGTTCGAGTGGGTAGGAAATATTAACAGAAACATTTAGAAGGCTGAGAGAAGAGAAAAAAAAAAAGGATTGTGGATTGTATATAAAATGGTGATAAAAAGTGGAGTTTTTTGTTTGTTTGCTTATTTTTTGTTTAAGAAAGAATGAAATGGCTGTGTGACCTTACAGATGACATGGTCTTTGTATTACCTATAGAAGATGGGCATCCTTCCTGCTTAGGAAGTTGGATAAAGCTTAACACATTTTTAATATTTCTGTTTCAAATGGGTAAAGGAAGTTTCTTTTTGGAAGGAAACTTATTTTTAGGTAGCCATTTCAAGTTGAGTTTGGAGGGCCCAAAAGTTAAAGTTTGGGTGTTGTCAAATGATGTATGTGGAGTTCATTAAAGAAGTTTAACATTCTCTTTTCAGTTCCCAGTGGAGAGGAATAGTATGTGGCTATAAAAGAAAAGAATAAGTGCATTTCATTTCTGGTAACTACTGTTTAAGCAAAGGACATTTTTTTCTCTCCTATATGTCTTTCTCTAAAACAGTATAGAAGAAAAATCTAGACTAAGAAAGTTCTCATCATCTACAAAACATTTTTTTTTTTTTTTTTCCAAAATAGACCCGTGAAAACATGAGGAAAAACACTGGAAATTAAAACTATTTTTCTACACCACTCAGAACTGAGGTCAGAGATCTTCCCATTAGATGTTCACACAGTGGCTATTATTCCCACTCAGGAAGCCCTTAGCCTGATTCAATTCTCTTCTACAAGACTTTCTCACCCACAGAAATGATATAAGTTCTTTTTTTATTTGTTTGTTTTTGTTAGAGCCTTTCTACATTGTGCAAATGATTTGATGTTAATCAGAATTACTGTCATTGTCTCCATTACAGAAGGAGCTTTGCAGAAGCTTGGCTTTGTAGTATAATCTAATCAGGAAAACCTAGATCATTTTAACATTTCCCTTCTAATCCTATTGTGTTTCTGTTTTTGCCATATTGTCTTCAAATAAGAGCTGAAGCTCTCTGCATTTGCCACCAGCTTACTGCACTGCAGCTTGTGCAGTTTGTGTGAAATGTGCTTTATATTTGAAAACAAGAGTTTGCAAACAACCTAACTGAAATCTCAATGATCTGATTACAGAATTATTTTTAATCTCAGTATTAGAGAAAAATAAATAATGAAAATAAAAATGAAAAAATAGATCTCAATAACAATATATCTAGAATAGTTATTCACAAGTTTCTATTGTCTACACCTTATTTCTGCTGTTCTTCTGATCCATTTGCTACCTCTCTGGGTCCTAGGTTGACAGTAATGTTTATATACTGTGTTTTACTTCTGTTTTACTTCTGTTGGATAGTTCTTCTTTGTTTATTTGACCCCCACCTAATAAGGTTTTACCCAGCTCCCAACATGCATTCCTTTAATGAAAAATAATTGGCCATTTGTGACACATGCATAGCCTGGGACCTAAGTTATCATGTCTACAGTTTTCAAGGTTTGTATTGTCTTCCCAAACTTTCATTCCTATTTCCTTATTTTTCATCCAAGAGCCATGAAGAGGTTTTTTTTTCTGCACAGAATAACCTCTTGTTATTACTCTAGCTCAACCATAAACCTACAAATAATGTTGTAACGATCACTGTCTCATCACACACATAAAACTACATTAAGACAAATTAGATAATAATAACCCGGTCATTAGGCAATTGCATTTGCAGTCAAACAAGCTAAAGTACAATTCCAGTCAAGTCCAAGGTAAGCTCAGATACAGAAGGACCAGTTAGGTCTAGGCCTTGCAAAATGAGTACCCAGATGGGGACCTTCTACTAGCCCCCATCTAAAGTAGTAAAAAAATTACTTTTGGCACAAGATAACTTTTGGATTACAGAGTCATGATTGTCTATGTCCCAAACTACTACCTGTTCTCCTAGTCATTTTTCATATATAAAGTAGCAACGTCAGGTAGAAAGGTAGAAGATGCTGCTTTGGGGTTTGAGGATGTTGATTATGATTTTTTTTTTTTTTTTGAGTATCCTGATTGCAGATTGGGTTTTAGATATCTTTATCAGATTCCTGTTGATATGAGATTTTCCTTGTTCACACATTTCAATTAAATCTGGTGTGGAGACAAGGTAAGACTGTTGAGGATTTTTGAAGCCTTCTGCCCATCTGTTCTAACACAGTTGTAGGCCTTTTACCAGTTTGCTTCTGGCTGTCTTATTTTATTTTTACAAATTTGCACAAAGGTCTTTCATAACAAGAAAAACACTTTTGATATTTTCTAATATAAATTTTATTTTTAAAAAAATTTTTTAAAATTTAAAATTTCAGATCTAAAATAACTCTACTTGACACTTAGTCTTTGTTTTGCTTTGTCTTCCAGATTTTGTTTCCTGTGGTGTTACTGGACTTAGATTTTAGGGATTCTCCTTTCAGTGTGGGTTTTTTTATTTTTCTTTCCATCAATACCTAATTTTTTGGCTTCTCCAGTTCCTAATCCATGTCAATATCCAACTGTGAAAGGTACAGCTTAACTCAGACTAACAGTGTGCAATGATCATTTTTCCTTGAGGTTTACTCTATGTCTCACCTTCTTCTACCTCCAACAGGGATTCAAATCTGTTCCTCAATTCAAATTGTTATTTCTCACCATACTATTGTTTTAATTCATTTTCCTGTTGATTTCTTTGCTGCTTTCTGTTTTAAGCTCAGTCTTTTTCAGCTTAGATTTAGTTTACCAATGTCACGGTTGTAGTAACTTCTGATAGAAGCTGCTGTGTATACCAGCAGTTTGGCTTGATCATATGATTTTTAAACCGATACTGATGTAATTAATCTGTACGAATTTATTGTTACCATCACTACTTTTAATTTTGTTTTGTCAACTGGCACAATCTGTGCATCTCTTTGCATGACTGCATGAAGTAGCGGGATATTTGAAAAAATCAACGAAAAGCGTGGAGAATACTTCGGCAAATCATTGCTCATTGTTTTAGGTATTGATTCTTCTTAAATGTTAGATATAACTGGCATAGGTATAACTGGCGTCTTCAGAAATCTGGCCAATATGATCTACTAATAAGAACAAACATATCAGAACAGAGTGAACCCACAGTAATATGACTGAAGAATATTGTTCTAGCCTCCAACAGTCTGAACAATTTGAACCTCTTAAATCAGAAGCTGTTTTCTTTTCTTTTTTTTTCTGTATCACCAAGCAGCAAAGTAGAAGGAAATGGCATCGAGAAAAGATTAGCATAATTTTGGTTATCATGGTATGATGGAATATTCTGCTTCTTAGCACATATATATATATATATATATATATATATATATGCTTCTTAGCAACTGTCAGGGTATCTCTCAGCTCTTCAGGTGATTCAGGTGATTCCCTTGATAGCCAGCTATCTTAACATTTTCCTTATGGTTATCAGCAATAGGTAAAATGCTTCATATACATGTTAAAATATGTAAGTAAATGCAGTAAAAACTGTATAACAGAGCTTCCATTTATAAGTCAATTCGTATAACTCAAGACTAAAAAGAGATTAATCAGTAAACACAAACCAAGTGTTAGACTGCTTATGCTTGTAATTATACCAAAAAAAAAAGGAAAGCTTTTAAAATGGCTTGTCTGTAAAACCATCCAATAAAAGGCATAATAAATACAGTATTAGCAGTACTGTTAGGGGATGAAAAGTGAATAAAACGTTATTGCTAGATAAATATAACCCACAAGTAAAATCAGGCTTTCTCAATATCCTTAATATTGCTGTCCACAATGTTCTGTCAAGTAGGATATCATTGACATCATTATTTCTTATGTGCAATCAAGTCCTCTGAGTGACTTTCAAGTCTATTTGTGTATGCAACTGTCACCAGGTATCAATACAATTCCTTGCAGAAGAATTTTTTTTCATTTTTTTTCTGTCACACTGGGTCTGCTGATTTTGGCACAAAACTTCTGACACAGTCCATAATAGCATCTGACTGAGGTGCCACATTGCTATATTCAAATAAATGGAAGGAGACAAAAACTCAGTAACTGAATGTTAGCCAGTATTTGGAGATACCTCATAATTATATCAAATGTAATTCTTTTTAATCCCAACAAGCAAAGTGTCATGAGTGCAAAGAAAAAGTAATCTGTAATATATTTATTTGTAAGAAAAAAAGAAACGAGATTTATACAGTAGCATCAGCAATTCCTGGCTGTCAGCATTCATAGAATCACAGAATGGTTGAGGTTGGAAGGCACCTTTAGAGGTCATCTAGTCCAACCCCCCTGCCCCAGTAGGGACATCTCCAGCACGTGGCACAGGTGGCATCCAGGCGGGTTTGGAAGATCTGCAGAGAAGGAGACTCCACAGCCTCTCTGGGCAGCCTGTTCCAGGGCTGTGTCACCCTTACAGGAAGGAAGTTCTTTCCCACATGGAGATGGAACTTCTTGTGTTTCAATTTAAAACCATTGTCCCTTGTTCTATCGCTGGCCACTGTCAAGAACAGTTTAGCCCCCTCCTCCCTACAATCATACCTCAGGTACTTGTACATGTTGATTAGATCCCCTCTCAGCCTTCCCTTTTCTAGGCTAAACAGATCCAGCTTGTTTAAATTGAAGGCTGAGTCACAAAAGTTCTCAGTAGACAGCAATTATATACTTTTGTTTCTAAAATTCATTTTATTTTTCCAGCAGTTCCTTACTCAAGGACTCTAACTCTCAAGTCTCTGGACTGAGAAATATTTTGCCTATTTACAGACCTGATTACATCCTGCCTATTTATATCCTCACCTATAATCTGTGCAGTCCATTAAGGATGATTGAAGAAAGTGAAAGCCCAAGATAGCAGCCATGTATAATTGTAATAGCAGCCATAAAGCGGTGTGGCTTCATAAAAGAAGCTGTGGAACTTGCATACAGTTCAGCAAAAGAACAATTCTATAAGCAAAGGTATGTTGTAAATCAAGAAATTTCATCTACTGGGAAGCTTTTGCACTATTCACTTTTGGTTTCCAACGTCACTGATGATGTCATAGACACCAATCAGATACACATCATTTAAGGTTACCGATGGAAGGAATCTCACCATATGGTGCTGGAACTTCTGGCCAGACATCTGAAGCCCTTGTGCTGCCATGTGAGATTACAGAAATCTTATTCATATGTTAGTTGACTTGCCTTAGACTGTGCTGAATTAACCCCACTGAAGTTCTTGTGTATGAAATAAGAAGAGGCAAAAAATGAGTAAATGAGGGTGCAATATATGTACCCAGAGCTATTCATCAAAATTCCCGTTATAGGCAATGGGAGATAAAAGAGGCACTTTGAGGATATGTATCATGTCATCCTAAAATAGATCGGTAAAATAACTTGGGTGAAATAACTTCTATATTCCTTCTATTTGTTTATTTATTTATCTAATTTTATTTTCTTTTTTTTTTTTTAAATTTAATTTTTTTTTCTGACAATAAGGGAAGTCTGGTCAGCCAAATCTATTGCATATGCCTACACAATAAATAGCAGTAGGAGACATGAATGCAACTCTAAATGCCTGAATTATGAAAGTAGTTCAAAATATGCAGCTCTAAACCTATGTAAAATCAGAAAATAAAATTTTTAGCCTGGCAAAATTTTCACTGTGTTGGTCTTCCACTCTCAGTTTAGAAGCCAGGACATCAATGACATCAGTCCTCCATGAGCAACACTACTTATTAACCATTAAATACACTGCTAATTGCAGAGAGATAGGTTACATAGAACTATAGTTTTCAATCCCTTTCAAAAAGCCTAGTTTTATAAATATTGGAACTGAATTATTGAATTACCTGTCTCTCTTTCTGGTTTGACAGCATTAAAAACAAACAAACAAACAAACAAACAAACCAGGAAAAAGATCATTTAAAATAGTTGGTACTTCCAGTCATGTATCTGCTTTTTCCACAGATGTTCCACAGAATGCAACTGTTGAAACACAGTCACATAATTACAATTACAGTTTTATTTTTTCTTAGCCATTCAGCTTAAATGCTTTATGGTTTTCATCTGTATTATCTCTTGTTTCTCTTGTTTATAAATTTATTCAGTTTATTTTATTGCACATATTCAACAAAGCACTTTCTGTCTGTGACTGCAATCAAAATACAAACAAAAAAAATCAAAACAGTTTGATAATAACAGCTTGTTAAACTCCAGTCATTTGTCAAACTATCATTGCCATTCATTTTGCTTTCCTCATGCAAATTAATAAAAAACAATTGCTCTTTCTCTTTATACTTGGTGACATTACAGAAAAGATCATTAGTGAATTCATCAGTTCCATGAATAGCTAACTTCAGGTATAGTGATGCATTTATTAAAGTGGAATTATTTGATACTGTTAATAAACTCAATCTATCACTATTAGATCATTTCTTCAAAGAAATTTTCAGTCTTGATGAATAATGAATACTTCCTTTGAGAAAGAATGTTTGCATCCTGCTGAAAATGTACATACATGCAGATGAAGTACATATGTAGCCTCACTTTGTTCTACAGGATATTAATTAGCTGCTCGTGGTTATCCTGTGTTTATTCATTTGCCTGAATTAGCACTGAGGGACATTAACCAGGATGACTACTTACTTAAGTACCATTAAAGGAAATTGCCACTTGAACTCAGTAAGAGGGTGTATCTGCGTTAGTATTTTTGCTTGGATCTCTATTTACAATGCTACAGTAACACAGTAATTAAGACCTTTTATCAAAAGAATTAGACTGACACAAACAGCCCAGAACCTCATGGAAGGGGAACCTCAGGTTCCCACCATGAAGTGCTTTAGTTTGGGAAGCTATTTCTATTGCAAACTGTGATTTGTTTGTATAGATATATTTCGAGAGCATCATAATCAATTTTCCAGAAAGCTTATTAGGCTTTTAGAGAGTTAAAAGTCTCCAAAAAGTGATGCACAAAGTCAAGATGTTCAACAGTTTTGCTTTAGAGCTCAGGTGCCTAGCTGACAGAGACATTTCAGTCCATAAAACATCTTTTCTTTTCGGTAAGTTTATACAAAATAAGATTAGTTGTTTTTTTTCTTTATTTTTCTTTTTTTCTCTCTCTCCTTTTTTAACATAATCAGAAGGAAAAGCCTCTGATTAAAATTGTTATATGCATATAATATATACTTACAATGATGCCAGTGTCTATCACTTAGATAAATTTATTAAAGCACTTGCTTAGCTGATTAGATATATTTTGGATCTTTGATAGAACTCAAACTTCATTTTACCATGGCATGGAAAAAGATCTGGGAGAATGTGAGGAATAAGGAGTTGGGGGAAAGCTGAACTCCTTATCCTTGGAGCTGCCTTTTAGTAAATAATTCAGAGAACACAAGGCCAGAGAAACAGCACGAATCTATACTGCAGTGATTAACGCCTCAGCTGAAGACAGCATCCCAGGTTCTAATTCCATTTTCCAGGACTATTTATGCATTTTACAATAAAGAGTAACTGTCTTAAAATTCCAAACACCTTTCCCTAACCATCAGCAAAAATAAATAATAAAAAAACAGAATTTATGAGTACAGAAAGAAACTCTACTTTCAGCATGAGTATTAGATCATTCACAATACCAATGGGTGATTTGATAATGTTTAAGAGATTCCACAGTCCAGCTCTCAGACTTTCTGGTCAAGGCCTCTGCAAGGCTATTCTTTAAAAAATAGGTAAAGATTCTTACAAGATTCTTGCAAGATTCTTTCTAAAAAACCTGTCTGTGTAAAAGTGCAAAATAAATTTTTATACACTGGATCTTAAAAAGATAAAGCTATATTCCTGCAAACTTGATTCAGGAACTAGAATGTCTAGAAAGAGAGGGAGTTCAAATACTCCTGGTATCCTATGTCTCCTAAAAACTAACTTTATACATTTTTTTCACTATCATCTGAGACGTAAATAACTCCTCAAACACTGTGAATAGTAAACATTGAATTTACATTCCACTTCGAGGAATAGGTATTAAAATATTCTGGATGTGACATCTCTGTAGATTCCCATCTGCTGTAGATACTTCACATAAAAAGGACTGGAGCAGAACTATTAAGTTTGAAATAAAAGTCACTACTTTTGCTGGATCACAAGCTCCAAGTTTGAAATATAGCCAGGGGAGCCACAGACCTATCTGCAAAAAGCTCTGCAAATGTCCTCAGTGTTTTATAGGATCTAGCAGTAAATTACATCATAGATAGGGATGTGTTCATGTGTGCATGTGTGTTTAAACAGGGAGCTTTCAGCTGGGTGTGAAATAGCTAGACTAGGCATTAGAGCTTGAAACGATAAACTGTAATATACATATTCTTTAATAACTAATGTGTATGTGTTGGGAGGGGGATATTTTTGTTTTATATTTTTCCTTCCAGGTGTTTTTTGCAGTTATACTCAAATGGTATTTATTATATAAATCATACCATTTGAGGTAGGAAAGCAGGTATCATCATGCCCTCACATTCAAGTCATAGTTATTAAGTTGGAAGTACATGAAACAATATATATATTTTTAGTATGACTAAATAATTTTACCTAAAAATCTCTGTCTATGCAAAGAAAATAGAATTATTAAAAAAAAATTCCTTTTTTTCAGTCTTAATTCAAAAAAAAGATCTTTTTTAAAAATACAAGTCAGCTTAAAGTTCAAAGTTAAGACATGTATTGAAAGATAAAAAAAAAGGGATTATGATGAAAGAACAGAAATAATACAGACTTCTAAACACAGTTTCCAAATTATTTCCAGTCTGACCTGTGGAAAACCTCTAAATAATCTTTTTTTCCCTTGTTTGCTCAGTAAACACAAAAAAGATATGGCAAGTACCAATAAAAATATCTAGAAACAGAAAAAGATATATATAAAAAAAAAAGTACTTTAATGGAGAATGTAGTCTCAAAGACACATATGCTTCATCTGGAGAATCCCATATTATTTCCAGGAGTTAATCATTACCATATGCCTAAGTAAAAAACACAATATTTTTTCCCCCTAATATGAAACTAATGAAAATGTAAGAAGACAAATATAGCTCAGAAATTCTCAATTCTAGAAAAATCTGAAGGTTAACAATGAGACATCTTCACCATATGATTAGAATGAGTATTAAAATAAAAAACTGGAAATGAAGAAGGAAAACTCCTATAAAATCTGCTTGGAAATATCTGATCAACCTCTGATCATTACATAAATTCAGACTTTTTGATATAAATTTTACTAAGAATTTACATGAAAAAGAAAATTAAGCTGATGATTTGGCTATGCCTGCCCTTGATGAATAGCATGATTCTATTCCTATGTTTGATTTAACCATTTAAAATGAACTTTCCCTTTAACCAACAGGATGGAATATTTTCAGGTATGGAGCAATATGAAGATAGAAATGCATTTACTCTGAAGACTTTGAAAGTTTTCTAAGACTCTTAATTGTACGCACCTATGTGTTTTGCAAATGAAAGGCAGTCTCTGCAGTCATAAAAAGTCTTATGAATTTCATAGGCCCCAGTATAATATTTTTTTGCTCCTCTGCATAGGTTGTACATTAAAACTCTTTGTAAAAATGCCCACCTCAAATAAAAAAAAAAGAAAAAAAGAAAAAAATTATATTGTATCATGATGTAGCATTCTGAAGACTTAAAAAACCCATCACTTTAGACTTTAGACAGATCTTATAAAGAGGTTGCTAGATATTTTGGCAACCATTCCTTCTGCAATTCCTTCTGTAAACCAAATCCTCCTGAAAGTTGTCTTGAACATCTAAAGATACCATATACTATCAGATTATTACTTCTTATTTAAATCTCTTCTAATCTAAAGCTTATTAACTAAGTCAGGAAAGAGCAGAGGAGAGCAGTTTGGAATAAACTTTTTTTTTTTTTTTTTTTTTTCCCTGAGGTCTGTTCACTGTCTGTCATGATTTCTCCTTTGGCTTTGAAATGTTTTGGAACTAACTGTAGCAGTTTCAGTTCAGAAGACATCCATCAACTAAGTTTTAACCCTTCAGGAAAAGTCATTTTTTGCAAGTTCTGTAAGCTTTTATTTTGTCTTAATAATTAAAAAAAAGAAACAAATTGCAGACAAAAATACTATATTTTATTACAGAATCAAAGCATAATAGTCTTTACTTGCCTACTTTTTAAAAATAAATGAATACAGTTAGCCTAAGCTGAAATGCAGAGTATAAGTCTGTATGAGACAATATTTTTGTTACCATTTCTTACCTAGGCTGATATTTTTAACTATACACTAAAATTAAAAAACAAAAACAAACAACCCCCCCACCTTATTATAGCTGACACATTTCTGTTCTTCATCTTATCCGTCTATAAGAAAGATGCAGGTAACTCTGGGAACACATTACTGCCTAGCTGGTGCTAGAGAGCAGCTCCTAAGCCAAGCCTTCTAGATATAACTCCAGAATCATACAGCAAAGCTGTGGCTGTTCTGAAATACTGGTCTTACTAACTATGCCATCTTGCCCATGCATCTGTACTGCTTTCAGGCAACATTTCTGGATGGTATTCCAATTTGCTGTGCGAACATAGCCTATGTAAACTCAATGTCTCTGCACTGAAGAGCTGCCTTTTGAGCATTTAGAATAACACAATTCCTCTGCCATCGAGGCATACTTGAATTTCTATTTTTAGCTTGTCAAGTCACTGTAAGGTATCAGAGGCAAAATGCACTTTGTTTCTGGATTTCCTTATCCAACAGCAGATGGGTGATTCAGATTCAGATGTAGAAAGCAAAACAGGTGCCTAAAATGTAGGTGTATACAGATGACCTAAGCTTCTACAGCCAGGTTATACTCAAAAGCGATCTAGTGCTCAATGCAGTTTCTCACTCCTGAACACCTACTGCAGGCAAATCACCGCAGTATATCCAAGGCAACCACTTAAAGTTAGCAAACAAGCAGGATGTTCCACAGTATTTATATAGGCAGTGGACATCTATGTTTATATAATAGAAACTGTCAGGTTTAGAAAAATTAACAGCTGATAAAATATAAAAATCTACTTTGAGATGAATGCCTATCTGGACTCTAAGCCTGGTTACATTGTTGCAAAAAATTGTATGCCATTTTATATGCTATAGGCTGTTCAAAAGACTCTCATGCAAGGGGCAGATATGGCATAGGACCTGTGCTAGACCTGTAGTCTCCTGAGCCTGGTAATGAGCCGTGTTTAAAATTTTACTATACATTTATCTGTGAGCAGTGGAATCCTGCCCCTATCCAACATGAACAGCTTAATTCAGATGTCTGCATGTTAGGCATCCAATGTTAGTTTAGGTGCTCAAGTACACAATGTTTATAGCTAATGTCCTGCAAGGACATAGATCTGCATAGGTCCTTTTTCACATTTGAAGTGAAGTGTGTGAATGCCTTTGAAGTCATATGACATCTCAGATAGTGCAAAATGAACACCAATATTCAAATGTTTACAATTTCAGTGTCCATGAGTTTAATTTCACTCACTCTGTGCAATTTTTGGGGGGAGAGGGTTGGAGGTGAAACTCATTAGATAGACATAGAGGAGGAAAACGGAGGATTTGCATGTCCTCATAATAAAGCAGAATTAGCAACATTAATATGTCAACTCACATTTTACCATGACATTCTGTCATAAGCATTCTTCATTGCATCCACTTTCTTTCTGGACAGCTTTGCATCTTCTTTAAGGACCAGGTTTAAACTCCTGTAATAGAATACTGTGAAAGATGTGAATCTTTTTCTTTGGCATTTCCAGGCCAAAGATCACTGTAGAATGAGAATGGACTCACACAGAGTAACTTTTCACTGTTCTAGTCCTTCAAAATGATTAAACATATATTCTTTTCTATTGTACATAGCTTCTGAATTCTCTATTATATAGTGAACAAAGAATAGAATATTATCACAGAGAAACAAAAGAAAGGTTAGGCTGAATAAGATAACCCTATATTTTAATTGAATTGCAGCCTTCATCTACCAAGGTGAACTAACTTGTACGCAGGAAAGTCTCTGGTCACTGCTTCATTTTCTGTGTTAGATCTATCTACAGAGTGTCAGAAAAAAAAATGGTAATGAGAAACCAGCAGATAAATCTATGTAAGTATATGTAAAACTAATAATTGTTTCAACAGATAGACAAGAGTAAGAATAACCATGTATATTCAATTAGCTTCTTCTTGAAGTATCATAAGACTAGGAACTCTGGGAATCTAGGAATCATGCAAGAATTCTGATCAATATTTGATCATGTTTCAGTTAAACAAGATTCACAAATTCTGAAGAAAGGTATAGGAACATGAAAACTTGGGAATTTTATTTTAAAGAACTGGTGTCATTATTTAAAGTGGTCTGCCAACTTTGTTGTCTGAAATCGGATGCAAATTATTTTTGGATTGACTTTTTCCCTTGAATATTGCCCAAACACGGTAAATCAAGCACAAAGCTGGGTACAGTGGATATATATGACACTGTGGTTATTTTGCTTCAAAGAATGCTGATTGAAGCTAAGCAAAGAGCCCTAGGCAGCTTCATTTTTAACTTATATTCTGTCAAAAACAATGTCGTTCCCTCAAGCCCATTTTAAATGAATATATATAATTACTTCATACTTTTTCTTTCCTTAATGTGATATTTATGACACTTCCATATCCAAGACAATGAGAAAAAAAAGAATGATCCATAATATCTTCCATAGTTTAAAAGACATTGCAGTATGTCTCCCAAGGCTGGAAGGTACATCTCCACAGATTGGAAGGGACCTCTAGAGATCATTTAGTCCAACCTCCCTGCTCAAGCAGGGACACCTACAGCATGTGGCACAGGGTCACATCAAGGCACATCATTCGGAAGATCTCCAAAGAAGGACATTCAGCCTCTTCCAGGGCTTTGTCACCCTCACAGTAAAGAAGTTCTTCCTCATATGGAGATGGAACTTCCTGTGTTTCAATTTGTACCCATTACCTCTTGTCCTTTCACTGGCCACCACCAAGTTTGGTGGTCATCTTTGAGATTGGCTTCATCTTCCTTACATTCTGCCCTCAGAGATTTGTACATGTTGCTAAGATCCCTTCTCAGTCTTCTCCAGGTTAAAAAAGCCCAGCTTGCTTAGTCTTTCCTCATACAATAGATGCTCCAGTCCCTTAATCATCTGTCGCTCTCTTCTGGACTGTCTCTATAAGCTCCATGTCTCTCTTGTACTGGGGAACGCAGAATTGCACACAAAACTCCATGTATGGTCTCACCGGAGCTGACTAGAAGGGCAGGATCACCTCCCTGAACCTGTTGGCAACACTCCTGATGCAGGCAGGACCCTGCACTTTTCCTTGTTGAACCCCATGAGGTTCATCTCTGCTCAACTGTCTAGGTCCCTTTGAATGGCAGTACAGCCCTCTGGAGTGTTGTCTACATGACCCAGTTGGGTGTCATCTGCAAACTTACTTAGGGTGAACACTCTCTCTTCATCCAAGTTATTGATGAACAAGTTGGACAGCACTGGACCTCATAGTGACCCCTGGGGGACTCCACTGGCCACAGACCTTCAGCTAGACCCTGCGCCATTTAACACAACCCTCTGAGATCTACCATCCATTCAGTTCTCAATCCATCTCACTGTCCACTCATTCAACCCATACTTTCTGAGCTTCCCTATGAGGATGTTATGAAAGACATTGAAAGCCTTGTTGAAGACAAAATCCATGGCTCTCATCCATCCAGCCAGAGATCCCATCATAGAAGGCTATAACGTTCCTCAAACATGATTTCTTCTTAGTGAATCCAAGCTGACTAGTCTTGATCACCTTCTTTTCTTTGACATGCCTAGAGACGGTCTGTAGGATGAGCTGCTCTGTCACCACATATCAAAACATTGAAGTGATATGGAGAAGTCTGACTTCATATGTCTTATGAAAAGTTATCTTCATAACAGATCCACCTAAGATAGGTAAATTTAGAGCAAGTGTGATCTACAGTTAGGAATTGTGAGTGATTGTAGAGAAGTTCTATCAAATGACCTTGTATATACTGATGAATGCAGGGGAAATCAATGAAAAACTCCTATTGACTCCAAAGGAGCCAGGATTTCATCCAACATGTGGAACACTTTGAGTCACTTAGGAAGGCCAGCTTTCCTGGTGATATTAAGAAACACACTTGTTAGTTGATTCCCTGGCAGAGAGACTAACATCACCATCTCTTTTCCACAGAAAAGTATATAAAGCTTGCCTTCCTCTAACTTTCATGTTGAAGAAAGTAGCTTGGAGGTTTGTTTGTGCTTGGTTTCACAAAAAGTATATAATTTTTAATTTTCCCTAGGAAAAATGGAACATGTCTTATGAAGTTACCTTAGAACTTAATAAAATTTTAGTAATATTTTGTTGAGTTCAGTCGTATTCCCCTGGCTATATGCAAAGCTGGATGCATCTCTCATTTAAGGTGTGTAGATGAGGCAAGGTGTGTTATCATTTAAGTTGAAATCAATAAAGAATTTTCCCTCCCCTCCCCTTGCCTCCTCTCCTTTCCTTCCCTGCCCTCCCCTGCCCTCCTCTTCCCTGTTCCTGTGCCCCTCCTCTCCTCTCCTCTCCTCTCCTCTCCTCTCCTCTCCACTGTATCTGCTAGAACTTGGCAAAATGAAATTTTTCACTTCTTGAATTTTAACTTGAACTCCTATTTGGCTTTAGTTCCAGAACCAAAAGGGGACAGGTCTCTTGAAATTCTATTTCCTATCTATCACTCTATACAGGGAGCAGAACATTTCAAAAGGTATTAGATATATATTAAGACAGCTGAATAGAGTCTATACTGAGGTACAGGCTTAAGTTTTCACAGGCATTTTTAGTAGGTGTTTAAACACTTTGTATTATAACAATATCTACATGGCTTCCTCCACAACCCTTCTTTGAATTCAAAATCCCTATAGATCAACCTGCATATAAATAAAAAGGTCTTCAGCCTATTTAAAATTTTAGTTCAGTTCTTTTGTTTCTCTTCCCTCTTCCAGGAATAATGATGTTCAGACACAGAAATCGGCATTCCTCATCATGCTGTGTAAACAAACAGATCTGAGTCTTATATAAGAATGTTTGCTGTTTATATTTTCATTCAGATGAAACGAATACCAGATATCAAATTCTTTTGGAAGGCAGCAACTCATGTCTTTTGCCAGTGAGTAAGAAGGAACACTCCACTTCTGCCTACCTCTAAAACTCAATGGAGACACCTGAACATCAAAGAACTCAGAAGCACTAACAGTTTTCTCACAAAATTTTATTGAAAAGAAACATATATATGTGTGTGAGATATAAGCTGCAAATACAGGAAGTCAAATTGCTTGTTCAAGCATATGAAAATGAAAAATTTTAGAAAAAAAAAGAATGTCTATGTAATTTTTTAAGTACACTTACTGTTTTTCCTATTTGTGAATATGTATTATACATTCAAAATACTTCCATCCAGGTGTATTTTACATAATAAGTATTAACTACAAAGACACTATGTCTTTTAATATAAAACTGTGTAAATCTCATAACAAACATGAATTATACATGAATGAGAGAACATTTCACCATTTCTTCAGTATATTCAACAGGTAGTGTTTTTCCCTTTTCTTTGCAATAGTCTTCAGATTAATAGATTTTTTTTTTTTTTTAAAAAAAGTGGTTTTATCAAAGATTATTTCAGATTGGATGAATGTTAAAAAAATTTGCATTCATATCCATAAAAAATAAAAGTCAGTTGTACATGCTGAAGAGTAGAAAACCATTTGATACACATTACAGATATGATACAGAATCTCTAGATTTATTACCAAGGATCTACTCAGGTTCTTACAGAGGCTATGCGGGATGCATTACAGTGTCTCAAATGTTGATAGATGTTGGTACATGGGCATCTGAATCAAGCCTTTATTTCAGTACAAAGATGGAATAGTAGGAAACGCTAGATGGATTTAAAATCAGAAGATATTCAGAAGATATTCATTCCCAGAGGGGAAAAAAAAATACAATTTGAGATGTCACAGAATAACTGACAAATCGGTATGGGAGGGTCTATGCAAGATCTGCCCCATGTCGCATGTCCATCTGGAGAAGCAGCTGTGAGTCTGGATACACAAAGTCATGTCAAATATTAATAGATACTTGCGCTGAGCTAGCTGAATTTGGATCTGAATACATAAATATATTCTTATGGTACTGGGAACCGTATTCTTGAAATCAAGCTGAGGAAAGAAAAAGGCTTTTGTACTGTCTTTGACTCCTCCATTTACCAACTAGCTGCACACTTTGTGACTCTGGAAAATAATTCCTCCAGGCAGTGACCTGCAGCACAGCGATGCAATGACACTCCTTGATTTGCAATGGATCTACATGACATGTTAGATTTCTGGTAAACTTCAAAAATCTTTTTGCCAGCTACATTGCTACCAATTTCTTATGTACAACAAGCCAGATTGATAAAGTAACACTGTGATACATGACCATCTGGTCTCATCTTTTTTCCATATTGAAATCCATGCTACAAAAGAAATAGGTTAATGTTGTGTTAAACAGATAACATATTTAAAATATGGAATATTTGTTCCTTGTGACAATGGCAATATATTGTCCTATGTTTTGATTAATTAAATCAAACTGGTTTCAAAAGGATGGTAGTATTTATTGTACAAAATACAGCACTGAAAAATAACTTCTTTTAGAAATTTTATGACTTTTCTTCTTCCGATGAAATATAGTCCTTTTTTCTTTTTCTTTTTTGAAATATCGTATTTTAATTTCCTGCCTTCTTCCTCTCTTTTTCCTCTTTCAAAATAAGCAGAGCCACAGACAACTCAGCTTGACAATAACGTACTTCTGTTTATCAGCCAACAGAGGGAACACTTTGGGCATCCTGCAAGATAACAGGATGGATAAAATGTTATTGTCAGGACAGCTAGACAATCAGTGCTTTCTTTTCAGTGCTTTGTTACTGTAAACTATTATGGATGACCTACTTTCTTTATCTTCTCCAATAATGCAGAAGAGTATCAGATCCAACAAAACTGCCAACTTGGGCTGTAATTTCCAGTGTAGAAAATAGCTGTATCCCCAAGGAAAAACTGTGGATCAGATTCCCATCTCTAGCTGCATAATGCTAGATAACCAAGGCATTATAAAAAAAAGCTTGAAACCTAACAGCTTATTTCCAGAATAATACAAGTGTTTCAAAACTTACAAGAATTCTTCAAGAAATTAAATTTAACTACTATAATTGATACTTCTTGAAATGGACTTTTGCAAGCCTAGTTAAAAAAATACTTACTCTATCAAAATATTTCAGGAAAATTAATTGTTCAAATCTTTATGAAGTGACAAAGATGAACAAAGCACAGGAGTTAGGTTTCCTTTCTTATTTCTGATAGTCAGTAATTTAATTCCTACTTGGTGTTGTATTAAATAAAAATTCTGTCTTTCTTATATTCCTTTTGATGCCTCAAATACTACGTCCTAGAAAATGTTCCTTCGTTTGCATAGATTGAAATTAATATTCAGGAAACCTCTGCCGGCACATAAGTCATATGACCGCTGGTTTAGGATTGGCCCAAAAGTTTTAAGAAAACAGTCTAAGATGCACAGAGAGGACTGAAAAATTCAAAAATGGAAGATACTTGTAAATTGAGTTTATTGATTTTGATAACTGTAGAGGAACAGTTAACTTGCCTGGAAAACAGAGAAGATACTAATACAGGCAATTATACTTGAGCACATAATATAAAGAGTTATAAATATGGCTTACAGCAGAGAGTTTGTATCTTCATTCAAATTCCTGTGAAGTTCAAGGGCATTAGATGATATTGTGGTCCTGGATTCCTGAGCAATTGCTTGCTACAGTTGCTTCTGTTCAACCTAGACTTTTAGTGTGGGTTTCTGACAAACAGTAATATGAAAAATGACTAATTATTCTAAACACAATCATCATTAATTGATCCATAATTCTCTTTTCTAATCCTTCTGCTGTTATTACTATTTATATGCTGGTTTGGTTGTTAGAATTCAGCTCCTTTAAGCTCTTTAACTCTTTTACGGTATTCTCTCCTCCTTTCCCCTTAGAAATTAAATTGAAAATAGACTGGGTTTTTTATGCTATTATTTCTCAAAAAGCTATAATTATCACCTAAGACTGACTACAGAAACACATGAAAGTCCTGGAATTGTTGTCTAAATGAAAAAGGAAACAAAAAAAAATAAAGACCTCCACAGGTTATTTGATAGGAACGAACACAGTGGACACAGTGGAATTTAATATAATGCATGTTTCAGAATTATCTTCACTGAGATAATTCAATATCTTCTGCATATTTGTGTCAGAGAGGTCATTATTTCTTATTATGTTCTAAAGATAATTCTAGAAGAGAGTATTCTTTTACTGAAGTCCCATAAGAATGGCATTGAATAATTCTTTGAAAATATACTTGAATTATGTTATAAGCACAGCCTATTGTAGACTTGATCCTGACTTTCTCCTGAAGACTAATATAACCCACAAGATGATTTTATATTTTGCAAAGTGGAGGGGATGAGATATTGTTTAGCCAAATTTCATCTTAGCAGTTACTGAGTTTATTTATTAATAAATGTTTTAAAAAATATATGACCCTTAAGGTACTTAAATGAAACAGAGCTATAGGCCCCATCATAGGTTATTGCAGAGCAGGAGTTCATAGATGCTTGAAAATATACCAAATAAATGTTTGGTATTAACATTATAAAGTGGATATATTTAAAAAGTTCTCACATTTTTTTTTTCAGATTTTAACAGTAAGGCATTATTCTTTATCTCATAGTTGTAGAAACAGATTGCATAGCCCTGCACTCAAGCTGTTGTTTATCTATTATGTTAGCATAAGAGAAAGAATATTTTCAGTTATCCAAAGCTCAGAAGAAAATCAAATTAGTCTTCTTAGAAAGAATGATACAGCACTTTCTGCATTCAGAAATGCCTCTTCATTTTCTACACAGCTATTCCTTATGCATTGAATTATTTTCAGAAATCACATTTAAATATTAATAATTTTTGGTCTTATTCTGAAATTGGTAACAGGAGAAAATCAGAAAACTAGAGAATTTCTTTATGAGGTAAATAATTTTGTTTACACTGTGCTTATGTTAGCTCTTCTTGTGTCTTGTCATATGGTAAGAATTATGTTGATTATGTTGGAGTGCACTACATTAAACGGTTTAGAGTGTGCAACCTTCAGTATTTAAAAACCTTTGAAAGTTTGATTTAAATTTAGTTAAATCTTCCATTTAAAATAATGAACCAGATTCTCAAAGGATGTTAATCGATGTACCTCAAAGGGTAATTCTAATTTTTATCATCTTGAGGACCTGGCTCACTGTTTCAGAAAAGAACATGAATTAGAACTTGAACCATTTGCTGATAGAAAAGGCCGAGATGGTGAATTTACTTTTTATATGTTTTTTATATGTTTGGGGTTTTTTTCCCCTAGAGGGATGGAGGGTGTGGGTGAAAGGAGATGAATATGTTGACTAATATGAAAAGAATAAACTAATAAGATTCATTAAATGAAGAACTTCTTTATTTTTTTCATTCGTTGAATTTTTAGATAGCACACCATTTTAACCATAATGTAAGGATATGACTTTCAAAACAAGAATTCAGAAAATTTGTATACTTTTCTGGGCAATAATTTCTCTGAAGCTATTGTAAAGTTTCAATCTTTGTTATATTTTAATCCAGAATAACTCTATTCATATTTAAAGATTCTGATTCCTTGCAAGAATATGAACTAACAAAACAAAATTCAGAGATATGATGATGGACCTACCATTTATTTACTTATTTATTTAATACAGTAATATATAAGCCAAATCTGAACGTTCCTTAGATTATTAGGCTTTATCAAAAGAGTCGGTAGTATAGAATTAATTGGCATACATGTCATTGTGGATTCCAGAAAAATTTAGAAAAATTAAAGAAATAAATTAAAGAAAAATCAACTGCTAAAATAAAACAAGTCCAGGGAATGCTCCCTCATCAAATGACATAGAAAGTCCTGTGTTGAGAACTGACTGGATGGCAGAGCTCAGAGAATTAAGTTAAACAATGTGGGGTCTGTTTGGAGGTCTGTGGCCAGTAGGGTCCCCCAGGGGTCACTACGGGGTCCACTGCTGCTCAACTTGTTCATCAATGACTTGCAAGAGAGGACAGAGTGCATCCTGAGTAAGTTTGCAGATGATACCAAACTGAGTGGAGTGGCCAACAGTCCAGAGGACTACCCTGTCGTTCAGTGGGATCTGGACAGTTTGGAGAGTTGGGTAGAGAGCAGCCAATGAGAGAACCAATGAGAACCAACAAGGACAAGTGCAGGGTCCTATACCTGGAGAGTAATAACATAATAACATTACACCTAATAACATCATAGCTGGAAAGCAGCTCCATGGAGAAGGATCTGGGAGTCCTGGTGAACAATAAGTTACCCATGAGTCAGCAATGTGCCCTTGTGACCAAGAAGGCCAATGGGATCCTGGCCTGCATCAAGAAGAGCGTTGCCACCAGGGTCAGGGAGAGGATCCTGCCCGTCTGCTCAGCTCTGGTGAGGCCACACGTGGGGTATTGGGTGCAGTTCTGGACTCCCCAGTACAGGACGGACGTGAAGCTTATAGAGATGGTCCAGCGTAGAGCCACAAAGAAAGATGATTAAGGAACTGGAGCATCTATTGTATGAGGAAAGAATAAACGAGCTGGGCCTTTTTAACTTGGAGAAGACTGAGAAGGGATCTTAGCAACATGTACAAATCCCTGAGGGCAGAATGTAAAGAAGATGGGGCCAAACTCTTCTTTGTGGTGTCCAGGGTATGAATTGAAACACAGGAAGTTCCATCTCCATATGAGGAAGAACTTCTTTACTGTGAGGGTGACAAAGCCCTGGAAGAGGCTGAATGTCCTTCTTTGGAGATCTTCCGAATGATGTGCCTTGATGTGACCCTGTGCCACATGCTGTAGATGTCCCTGCTTGAGCAGGGAGGTTGGACTAGATCTCTAGAGGTCCCTTCTAACCTTAATCATGCTGCAATTCTGTGATTCTGTGTATCTAAACTATTACTTTCAAAAGCAGAATAATCATGTGTATAGCACACAAAATTTGACCTTCAGATCTCTATTAGAGTTTAGTTGGAGAGTGGAAAATGACTAAGAAAGCAATCGCCAAACTAATTCAAGCTTATAATTTACTGGAAATGAGCCATGTAGTCATACTTTGATGAAAAGAAGTTGTCCTTTGGTGAAATAACTGAATGAGATTTTTATTTCCTAATAGGAACTAGGTAATAGAAAGAAAGTAGACTTGTTATGGATGTTTTATAATGATGAAAGATAGCTGATTTCACTACTTTGTTGTTGCTCTGGAGTTTCTCTGACAGCTTGGAATATTCTTAATGTTAAAGAGTATCCTATCCTTCTACTTTTTTGCATTCTACTTAGTCTTTAAGATAGTCCGGCACTTTAAGAAATTTTAAAACATGTTTTTGTACCTAAGGAGAAATTATAAAATAATTTGATCTTCATGTTCTTGATGTTTAATTAGCATAAGTTTATTTATTTATTTATTTATTTATTTATTTATTTGTTTGCTTGTTTTCTATAAACTTTCTTTTTTAGTATTTATAATTATTTGCAGTCTATAATTTTGGTCAAAATTCAAAACAGAAAGAGTGAAATATGATAGGAAAAGAGAGTATTGCCAGACTTCCAAATGTACTGAAACTACTGTTAGAAAAATCAAGTCTTGTGGGCCACTTTATTTTGTGGAGTTTACAGCTCAGTTCATATATTAGGAAGTTACATTTCAAAACATATTTCAAAAAACATATGCATTTTTCTATGTGTAACCGAACCAAATGCAGAAACATTTTTCTTTCTTTATTCATCTCAATATTACCTGCTTAAGATTATTTGCAGTATTTCAGAGCTGCTGTAAAGCTCCGAACCCTCCAGAGAAATTGTATGTTTCTAAAATGCCTGCTACGTGATGTACTATGCAAATTGGACTTTACTGAGTGCTCTGGGAACATAAAGTCACACTAAAATCTATAAAATAAAGAAAAAGAAAGGGAAGGGGAAAATGCAGAGCTCTTCTGCACCTTAATTTAAATCTACATATTTGCTACAGATATTTTTTCCATTAATAAGATGTAAATAATCAGTAGAAATCCAAAGCTGGTATGCTTGCAAAGATATGTAATGTGCAGATGAAGACCTTGATCTGCCTTGAAAGATGTATCAAAAAAAAAAAAAAATCCCTCTGTGAAGTCCCATTTTCCATTCTTCTGACACGGCACGGTAAGTCAAACATGTCTCTGTATAGCTACAGTAATTTATTTTATGGATCCTCAATCCATGAACTAGATGAAACTCATTAATCTCTAGCTACCACACAGAAGAGAAAATTTACTGTTGTGCAAAGTCATATGACTCTTCCAAGCTGCAGCATTTAGAGCTCAGAAATGATCTGATGGGGAGCCATGCCTACATCTTTATGCAAAATCTCTTACCATATGACTCCACCACTTCCCTGGACAGCCTGTTCCAAGGCTTCACCACTCTTTCCATGTGGAAATTCTTCCTAATGTCTAATCTGAACCAATCCTCGCACATCTTGAGGTCATCTATTCCTGTCCAGTCATCAGCAATTTTAGATAAGAGATTGACCTCCACCTCACTACAACCTCCTTTCAGGTAGTTGTAGAGAGCAATAAGGTCTCCTCTGAGCTTCCTCTTCTCCAGACGAAATAATCTCAGCTCTGTCAGGTGCTCCTCCTACAGTCTGTGCTCCAGATTCTTCACCAGCTTTCCTGCCTTTCTTTAGACACGCACCTCTACGTCTTTCTTGTAGGGAAGGGTGCAAAACTGAACATAGTATCTGAGGTGCAGCCTCACCAGCGCGGAATACAGGATTGATGATCTCTTCCCTGCTCCTGCTGTCTACACTGTCAGGATGCTGCTGGCCGCCTTGGTCAAGTTGGCACACTGCTGCCTCATATTCAGGCAACTGTCAACCAACACTGAGATCCTTTTCTGCTGTGAGGCTCTCCATCCACTCTGCTCCACGTCTACATTGCATGGGGTTGTTGTGATTGAAGTGCAGGACTCGGCACTTGGAAATGCTGTAGAGTGTTTGGAATGTAGATTGAATGTGTGAACCTCTCTTCTAAACTAATAATAAATTGGTCACATCATAGAAAATGTTGGACTAGTGTTGTGCCACACAGAAATAGATGGATCCCTGTTCCAAATAAGGAGAAATAGTTGTGCAGCTCTGGTTGCCAAGTTCATATCTTTTGATATGACGACATGCATAAAGGTGAGTGGTGATCCAAACAGAGGAAATAATACAATCAGTCCACTTACTTAAACTCTCTTGTACAAATTCTTTGGTGTCCAAAAAATTTTGCTATTTTTTTTCCTGTTATATTAGTCAAAGTACATTACAATATAATGTTTTCTTTACATTCTACATCTGCAAGAGGTATAAATTTGGACTGTTGGTGTGATTTGCACTTTGTAATTACCAGCTTGGGAAAAGAAGTGCCCAGAATGCTGAGAAGTAGCCTATTGAAGAAAGAAAAACAGGGAAAGAAATGTCTAAAAAGGGAGAGAGGCAAAATCTTGTTACCTACATAGCAAAAACTAGTCAACATAATTTAGGATCCTCTCTGCATTCACTGCCTTCTTCGTAACCTTAGGAGAGCCAGACAGTTTAAGATAGGGAGCATCATTTTTCCACTGAGTGCTTATGAATATACATATAAATGGTCCTTTCTAGACACTTGTGTTCAAGCTTGCTTTGTCCTTCTCTTAGGATGATGCAGTCTTTCTTCAGTAGAATGTGATTAGTGATATGCTCTCCTTTTGGATAGTAATTCAGAGTAAATATTGTTAGACTGTAAACAAAGCAAAAGACCATCTCTGGAAAATCTGGTTATCCTGACTTCTAGTTGATGCATTAACCTCAAAGCTGGAGTCAGGCAAAGCTATAAATCAGGGAAAAAAAATATTGGTAAAATATCAGAATGTCAAACAAATGTCTTTAATAGGTGTTCTGAGTCTGTATGTTTATAAAGAACCAGAATGAAACAGTAACAAAGAACAAGGTTTAAAAGCATGTGGTGCTTGTACTTTTTTTCCCCTTTTGTTCATATGCAATTTTCCAAACTATTATAAAGGTTGCTACAGTTTTACTTTAGCGTACATTTTACTTTAGCATAAAAAATGTGGGGAAAAGAAGAAGAGATCAAAGACTACAGATTGATATTAAAAAAGTCTAGAAAAAGCCTTTAGGTTCTGCAGATATGCTTTCTAAATGCAGACATGTACAGCAATAAGCCAGTCTCTCTCATAATACCAAGTAATATCTGCTGCAGAGTTTAAAACAATGTACATTTGGAAATAGCAATAAAGAAGGACATTTCATAAACAGGAAAAGGCAGTGCTATAAATATAATTCATACTCTTCTTTGACCAAAATATTATAAATCAAGAACTAGACTTTTTATCTATATACAAATTCTTAAAAGTTTTTTTCTTCTTTTTCCCCTATTGGTCAGCTTCCAAAAGAAGATGGCAGTGGTTGGCCATAGATATTTCTCACAATATGGAGTGTACGAGTAAGATATGAATTCATTACTTGATAATTTTTAGGTTCATGTAGGTCACCTTTTAGATGCATGTAGATCACAGTTAAACTAATTGTCACTTTTTAAAGTAATAATGTAATTTAAAGTAATATTGGTTTCATTATTTCATATATTATAATTTGATATATATGAATATTAATTGAATATACAGTCATATATAAATTCACATCATATTTCATTAACTTTTTAAATTTAAACACATATATTTGAAATACATTGTAGGCATCAAAGTATTTTTATAGGTTTTGTATTGTAAAGGTGAAAAATTATTTCACAGGTAACAGAAAGGAAACTCAAGCCCTACATGCGTACCTATAGACTAAGACAGGCTAGATGCCATCACTGCTTTTTTGTAGGTTGAGCTAAAACATACTGAGATATCCCAGTGACTTCTCAAATGACTATTGTGTAAAAACATTCAGTGCACTCCAGGGCCTTCCATTGGCAACTTGTAAAATTCAGTTTTATTACCTATATTGTTTATCATATATATGAAGGCATTGGACTTGCTTTTGACATAGCAGTTACAAAATATCAGCTGCCTGAACATGAAGATTCTTAGCATTTTATCTTTTTTTTAAGATGTTAACCACTCCATCGTTCAGCTTGTTCAGCACTTAATTGCCTCTGTCTATGCTATTTCATTAGCTACATCAGAGAAAGTGCTGTACCATAAGTACCGCATTCTCTGAATTCTCCTAGTTTTCTGTCTGGAGGATTCTGTGATAAAACACTACGTGAACACAGAAAGCATTGTGTGCTCCAAAGGGCATATCTTCTATGGACATGTTTGGGCTGTGTTTCAAGCTCACTGTATTGAATTTGAAATGTATTGTTGCTTCACAATTTACTTCTCTAAACTGTTTAGAGAATTAGTCTCTACCTAAAAAACAGTTAGTTAATACAAAGGAGTAAGTTGAGAGTAGCAGAGAAGTGAAATGAAACTTCAAGGAAAATGTTTCTGCTGTACTGGTTAAAGGTTAAGTGAATCCAATGCTGCGTGAGTTATCAATCCTCACCAGTACTCCCACATCATCTGTGAAAGACTGGGAGATTTGTTTGTCTGCTAGGACTCGTTATGAATGGCAATAATTCACTCATTTGCAGTTTCCCAGGCTTGATTATTTTTTCTCTTCTCCAAAAATAAATCTGTGTGCTAGAAGAACAAAACACCAGCAAACTCCCCCTCAAACATACACAAGTTTCAAAGGTTTTTTTTTTTTTTTTTTTTAAAGCCTGCATACTCTCTATTGCTTCTACATTAAGTATGTCTATTATAGTCAGTATTTCTCTTTGTGAATCAAAGCCCTTACAAGACTCATAAAGAAGCTAACTGAAATATTTTTGCTTCCTCTGTGATCTTCAGTCCACCTCACTATGGAAAGTTATTTGCGATAATTTTTCCTGAGTATGTTCATCCAAGACTTCAGAGCTGTAGATGATATACAACTAACCTAGATTTTGAAATTTATATTTATGTTTTTCTGATTTTAATTTGGCAAAGCCTTTTTCTTGTGCAGTACTTTGATTTTTTTGTTATTGTTTGATTATCAGCTGTTCTATATGACCTTTAGAGAACTTTCCAATTACTTACTGAGCAACAGACTCTAGCTAAATTTCAAATATTTTGTGGTGTTTAACACATTGGCCTCTCTACGCTTTTGGCCTCATTTTGTCTCACTCCTTAGGAGCTTACAATGACAACACTTTGACAACTTTGGTAATGTATTTGAAAATATATCACCAAATATATTTTTATATATGCTGTCACTCTGTATTCTAAAAGCACTGGAATGCATTATTCTAGCAAAGCATTAGGTTGCCTGGTTTGAAGCCTGTTATTATTAAGTTATAACAGAGAAGGAAATATCAAAAAAATGTTTTGGGTATCTGAAGAAGAAAATGGTGATTTTGCAGTGATCAATGATCCTGATGTTTCCTTAATTTCCTCCCATCCCTCCCCTAATTTTCTACCGTTGTTGTAAGAATTAGCTTTATCCCTGCTGAAAAGAATTTATTGTGCTACAAGTACCCAAAACTTTTTTAAAAAATAATTTTAAAATGAATTTATGCCTTGTCAAACTGTGCTCACTTCCATTGCTTATGTTACAAAATATGCTATCAACTCTTTTGATTTATATATAAGGTAAGTATGAGTGTCTTTCTCAGTATTGTTCATGAGTTTAAGATTGTTTTGAATTCATGGTTCATAATAATTTATCTTTTATTTTATTACACATCACTGTAATGGACTTCACCAGTTTCTTTTGCAGCTTCACTGCAAATCAGTTTTTTTCTTTTTTTTTCTTTTAGAATTCTACAATGCTAGAAGGTTTTTATTTCACTTTATTTCACCAGTCTTTCTCAGAAACATTTTCTTAAATAATTCTACAGTAATAAAGTAATAGCCTTTCAGACCTTCCCCCAGTTAGCCAACAAGGTGCTTTATTAAATATAGATTGAAATGACCCGTCTATTTTCGGGGTCAGACAACAAGAACAAGAGAGCAAAACACTTTTTACTTCTAAAAGTGAATAAAAATTTCAGATATGTGAGGAATGTGTTATCTGTAAGTACTTGTCCAAGCAGATTTTATAAGTTATGTTTCATGAGAACTTATTACTGTAAAAGTTCACAAATTTTTTATCAAGCTTTCACTTAGAAAGAAAGATAAAAAGTTTATAATGCAAAGGAAGAAAAAAAGTCTTTTATCTTCTTAAATACAAAGCTGGAAGCCTTTCATTATGAAAAATATATTTATTCGGAAATCTTTAATAGACATGTATATACAAAACAATAATAAGAAGGTAAATTTTAAGCAAGGAACTTGAATATTTCCAAATAATGAATTTAGCTGACCCCCAATAGATCTTATATACCTTATATCTGTCTTGATGTTTCTGAACCATCTTGACACTCTCTTAGTTTTGTGAGCTGACTTACAAGACATGGCTTTCTCAATGCTGTTTGCTGCTCATACGCCTATATTATCAGGTTCAACTTTTCATTAAAAGTTTAGGTATTGCATTTTTTTAAATGAATCCAATAAGTTTTTGTGGACCGTAAAGTTCCCTTTAGTTTTATTCTGACTTTCCTTCCTGTTCTAGGGAAATTTGTTTTTATCCCGTTAGTCTGAATAGTCAGGTCAAGGAAAAATATTTGCAGCGGTATTTACAACCATGCATCATTATATTCAGCCATCATCTTATTTAGAGTATTTTTTTTCTTAGCAATTTTTAGAGCCTCCCCTGAAAAATCTCTTTCATTTCTATTAGTAGTGAAATATATATTTGCTTTTGCTCCATCCCCTCAAAGTGCTAGCACAGGCATATTAGTTCCCTGTACTATAAGTAGGTGCGAGATGGAGGATGGAGGGAGATATGGAGGTATATTGCCACTTTAACGAAGGTTTTACTTCACTGCCTCACTGGGAGAGCCTTTTCAGATTGTCATGAGGGCACTCCTTGTCTTCATTGTAGACAAGACTTTATGTCCACAAGAGAACTTCGTATCTTTGCAACTAGTGTTTTAAAAGTATCTGTATCATTATCAGACTCAGATTTCTCTTTATAAGCAGTAATTCATATGCAATTACTTCATACCATCCAGCCAAATCCTATTGTCATGGACAGTTATATGGAGAAGAACTATTCCTCTCATTTTATTAAAATTACCGCAAATCAACCCACATAAAAGGATAATATCTGCCTCTCTAATCCTTGAAAATCAAAGAAAAAAATATTATTGCATACTTCTACCTACAGAGTATCCAAAACAGTCATTTAGCTTTTGCTAAATGTTGCAAATATTTTTGCAAACATTAGCAGCTATAGCAGCAATAATTCATAGATGATTTTTATTCACAGCATCTTCCAAATGGGATTAAAATATGATTCACAGAAAGAAAACTTCTATAATATATAAGTATATATAAGATGTATAAGGAATGAAAGACAGAAGAATTTGCTTCTCTAAGATTTCCAGGAGAATGAATGCCATCTCTGTGGCATAAGAATGTCATCTTATATCATAAGATATAAGATGCAGACCAAGTCAGGGATTTGCCTGAGGGCTTCCCTGAAGCAAGAGACCTGGATGCGGGCACCCAAGCATCCGAATACTCATGACTAATCCCCTCAAGAGCATAGAGGTGATTATGAATTGGAAGGGATGAAAAGTATTTGTCTTGTGGGTTAGAGAACAAATTATATTTTGAGACCTTCAGTACCCAGTTTCCGTGATCAATGGAGAGCGACAGACTTCTCCAAAGGTTCTAGTTCGGAATTCTGGTTTACACTCCAGGATTGAATTATTCCTCTATAAGCCCCCTCTATATGGAAATAATAAGAAAAAGATATTCCTAATTCACGTGCCCAAAGTTGTAAAAATATCTCCACAAACATGTTACTGGCATCCTCCACACAGAATTCGTAATTCAAAGACTTTAGACTGTTGCAACTTCTGCTCCCATCAAGTAATAAATGTTTATACATCCTCATTTACCCCGTTTCATCAATCATAAGCTTTTTTATATTTTTTTTTGCTAATTTTAAATAGCTAATAAGTTAAATGTCAAGATGGAGGTTATATAGATTAGTGAACATTCCTAGTCTACAGACACCTGAACCTTAATTTGATTCCCTTTTTGCAGATGGAATATTTATTTGGACAATAACAGAAGACAGAAGAGTCATGAAGAGTAATAGTAAACTGAACTTGAGGCTGGGGTCCTTTCTGATAAATAGGAGAACTTGGGTTCCAGTTCATGATCTTATCCTTGTTTCTCTACACCATTTAGTAAAAGTCTGATGTTAAAAGAAATATGTTGTCCAGGTAGCACATGCTAAAATAAACTTTATGTACATTCGAGATAAGTAGGATTGCCTCTGCTCTGTTCTTTTTGGGGATTGATATTTATTGTGTTCCTTATTTTCCAAGCAATAGAATTTTGAATGGAAAGGTCAACAGAGCTGATTGACAAAATGATCTTGTATTTGGTTAAGACCCTGATTCTTTTTTCTTGCTGAAGTCCTATGGATTTTGAAAGTTTTCTGGGTCTACCCGGGCTTTCTCATTTTCTAGGTAAAGTTATGCGTGGTATAAAGTCACATAAAAGTGTAATAAGTTTTCTTCTTCTCCATTTAGGGAAGTCTTGGTAGACTGTATATTTGTTGGCTTTGACATTCTGGGGAACTTAAAAGCTTAGTTTACTTTTGTCCTCTAAAAGCTAGGTTCCTAAAATCTTATGTATCTGTACTTTGTTAGTCACATAGAGGCTGTGTCATATATTCTTTAATTCTCATTTGCATCACTATATGACCTAAAGACCTTATCTCTGCTGGAGCTTGAAATATGGATAGAATATGTACAAGTAACTGTTTCAAAAATCTATTTAGTGAGAAATGGAAAGTAGTCCCTTTAAAGAAGAGGCCTTAGTTCTGAAGAGCATGTAATAGATAACGATAGTGAATTATGTGCATACCTTTTAAAGTAAATTTGCAAATTAAATCACGGAGTTGATGAAGCCAGTATCATAGGATCTATTCAAACCATGCAGTAGTGGTGCTTAGATGAGTGATAAATTTCTTAGAAATCACTGGTCAGGGCTTCTGACTATAGCGTTAGGAGTCAATCGTGGTTTAGCAGTCCTAAATAATAATGATTCTACGTCCCAATTAATTCCAGAAATTCACAGTTGGACTTCTAAGATATTGGTGTTGTTTTTTTTTTTTTTTTTTTTTATTTTTTAACGGCTTATCGAGTGGAAGGGGGACTGGAGTTCAGACGTTTGCTTTTCCGGTTCATTTTACCTATAGCTTTTTCGTAAATGTTCTCTCTTATCTCTTCACAGAATCACAGAATCAGAGAATGGTTGGGGTTGGAAGGAACCTCTAGAGTTCATCTAGTCCAAATCCCTTGCTCCAGCAGGAACACCTAGAGCATGAGGCACAGGGTGGCATCCAGGCGAGTTTGGAAGATCTCCAGAGAAGGAGACTCCACAACCTCTCTGGGCAGCCTGTTCCAGGGCTCTGTCACCCTCACAGGAAAGAAGTTCTTCCTCACATGGGGATGTTTCTATTTAAAACCATTTACCCTTGTCCTATCACTGACCATCCTTCTCCACGTAAACAGTTATTCTAATACTTCTGTAGTCAATCTTTGATTGCCCCTTCTTTGACATTTTNTTTATTTGTTTGTTTTGTGTGGGGGTGTGTGTGTATATGTGTGTTTTGGGAATATTTAGAATCATAGAATCATAGAAAGTTTAAGGTTGGAAGGGACCTCTAGAGGTCATCTAGTCCAACCCCACTGCACACGCAGGGTCTCCTAGAGCATGTGGCACAGGATTGTGTCCAAGTGGGTTTTGAAGATCTCCAGAGAACGAGACTCCACAACCTCTCTTGGCAACCTGTTCCAGTGCTCTGTCACCCTCACTGTTAAGAAGTTCTTCCTCAAGTTCCTGTGGAACTTTTGGAGCTTCAATTATTGGCCATTTTGTCTAGTTCTATTGCTGGCTACCACTGAGAAGAGCCTGGCCTCATCGTCCTCACTCCCTCCCTTGAGGTACTTGTACACACTGATGAGGTCCCCTCTCGGCCGTCTCTTCTTCAGGCTAAAGGGGCCAAGGTCTCAGCCTTTGCTCACAGAGCAGATGTTCCAGGCCTCTCATTGTCTTCGCAGCCCTGCACTGGACTCTCTCCAGCACCTCCACATCCCCAGAATTGCACACAGTACTCGAGGTGCAGCCTGACCAGGGCTGAGTAGAGGGGTGGAATCACCTCCCTCGACCTGCTGGAAATGCTCTTCTTAATGCCTCCCAGGATCCCATTGACCTTCTTGGCCACGAGGGCACACTGCTGCCTCATGGTCAACTTTTTGTCCACCATGATGACCAGGTCCCTCTCTGCAGATTTGCTCTCCAGAAGATTGGTCTCCAGCCTGTAGGCATGTTTAGGGTTATTCCTGCCCAGGTGCAGGAGCCTGCACTGGCCCTTGTTGAACTTCATGAGGTTTCTCACCACCCAGTTGTCCAGTCTGTCCAGGTCCTTTTGGATGGCAGTGCAGGCCTCAGGGCTATCAGCTACTCCTCCCAGTTTGGTGTCATCATCAAACTTGCTGAGGGAGCACTCCATCCCTTCCTCCAGGTCGTTAATGAATAAATTGAATAGGACCAGACCGAGGATTGATCCCTGGGGGACACCACTAACCACAGGCCTCCAGCTGGACTCGGCACCGCTTATTACCACCCTCTGAGCCCTGCCATCCAGCCAATTCCTAATCCACCTCACTGTCCACCCATCTAACCCACTCTTCTGGAGCTTGCCCAGGAGGGTGCTGTGAGGGAGGACAGTGTCAAAAGCTTTCCTGAGGCCTGGATAGATTACATCCACCGCTCTGTCCTCATCTATCCAGACACCATCATAGAAGGCTAACAGGTTGTTCAAGCATGATTTCCCCTTGGTGAACCCATGCTGGCTACTCCTGAGCACCTTTTTCTCCTCCATGTGCCTGGAGACAGCAGCCAGGATGAGCTGCTCCATCACTTTTCCAGGAATGGAGGTGAGGCTCACCCGTCTGTAGTTGCTGGATCCTCCTTCTTGCCTTTTTTGAACACCGAGGTGACATTTGCTTTCTTCCAGTCCTCCAGCACCTCCCCTGTTCTCCAGGACCTTTGAAAGATTATGGCGAGTGGCTTAGCTACAACATCCACCAGCTCACACAGCACTCTAGGGTGCATCCCATCAGGGCCCATGGACTTGTGGGTGTTGAGTTTCCACAGGAGCTCTCTAACAAAATCTTCCTCTACGCAGGGCAAGTTGTCCTCTGTCCAGTCCTCCTCTCTTGTCCCTAAAGCTTGGAGTTCTAAAGGGCTGCCCTTGGTAAACACCGAAGCAAAGAAGCCATTCAGCAACTCTGCTTTTTCTGTGTTTACCATAACCAGGGCACCCACCTCGTTCATCATCAGACTCACATTTTCCCTCACCTTCCTTTTATTGTTAATATATTTGAAAAAGTTTTTCTTGTTGTTTTTAATATCTCTCGCCAGGTTACATTCCAAATGAGCCTTAGCTTTCCTGGTGGTGTCTCTGCAATCCCTGATGACATTCCTGTATTTCTCCCAAGGGGCCTGTCCTTCTTTCCACATTTTGTATACTGCCACCTTCTGCTTGAGCAATGCCAAAAGCTCCTTGCTCATCCACACAGGTCTCCTGCCCCTTGCGCCTGACTTCTTACACATAGGGATGCACTGTGCTGGGCATGGAGGAAGTGCTGCTTGAAAACCAACTAGATCTCCTGGACCCCTCTTCCCTCTAGAGCCCTAGCCCGTAGGATCTTTCCAAGGAGGGTTTTTTGAATTTAAATTTTTTTTAATTTATTATTACTTTCAATAACTTGATTATGATATATCTACATTGGGCCCAGAGTGAAAACAAACATCCATGAAGATCATCCTTGAAGAAGAATTTTGAATAAACAGAGTAAGATTACATTTAACCTAGCTAAAAAAACCCCAGATAATTTAGTAATCTAAAAGTTAGATGATGAAACCATGAAGACAATTTTAGCTTTCTAGACAAATTAAATAAACTATAGCTTCATGAAGATCCCTAGACATAACTCCAAAATATTTCTGGATAAATTGACTTAAAATAAAATCACAAATTCCTTCATTAAATGTCATCTCCCTTAATATTAGTGTCAGATATCTAAATGTATGGTAGAATGTGTGGTTCTACCCCAAGTATGTGGGTAGAAAAAATTGACTAATATTTAAATTGAATCAGATCATTTTAATAAAATAGAATGGCATAAATAAAAAATAGATGCTTACTCCAAGATGTTATTTAGGTTAGAATAGGATAAATGTTGAGTGTTTGAAGAAATGAATTGGAGATTTATTACTCCTCTCATTTTTATTTAGGACAACCTACAATGTGATGCAGTGGTACAGAGCTAGCCCAGACCTAGTTACCACTATCTCAGAGTAAACAATATTTTTAAATATTTTTAAATATTTTTGAAAGATTTTTGAGAATTAGAATAGTATAAGGATAATACAGGTGAAGAACCTAGTGTTCAATGACACACCGAAAATGAAGATAAAATTTGTCAGCCAGGTGCCTGATTTCCAATGATAAGTGAGGTTTATAGTTACAAAACACATTATGCTCTTTGATCACTTAATACATGCATAAAAGAGGAGGTAATACATTAAAAATATTTTCTCACTGAAGGCCAGAGGCTTTCTAAATGAGATCTATAAAATGATTAGATGAAGAAAATGAAGAAATACAGAAAAAAAAGGCACAACAAGAAATAGAGGCAATCGAAAATAGAGATTACCTTTAAATGAGAAAGTGTAATGAATTTTATTATATTTGTGTTCGTAGTTTCTCAAAATAAATTCATTTCTTTGGGTTTTTCATATTCTCTGATGCTGTAACAAATTCATGTGTAAGGGAGGACAAATAAGGAGTGAGATTGGCAATGAAGAAGTGATGCACAATAAAGAATTTAAGAAATTAGACTGATTAAAAATGGAGCATTCCAAGGTTAGGGAACAGTGAGCAGAATAAATTCTCTATATCATGGTCATATCACTGGTTGAACAATAGGTCGACTGAGAAACAACAGAAAGTTATTTTTACACAGATTTAATTAAACCATTACAGGTAACCATTGCATAGTAACAGCATCTTTCAAACAAGTATTATCTTTTGTCTATCAGCAAATGAAACTTTCCCAAATCTGCAGATCTCTGAGAGCTACTGTTTACCTCTGTTTATATGTACATTCTTTTATGGCATACAAAGCTGTTGCTCATATCCATTAATCCTTCTATCCTTGCAAAAATTGTAAATTGTTATTTCCTTTAGCTATTTCTTTACTTCTGGCTGTGGGTTTCTCTTGAGGTGAAGCAGAGGGAAATCAAAAGTCCAAAAGTCAGTATACACATCCTCCTGCAGTCAATGGGGAGGACTACTTGACTTTAGAGCAAATTCTCTCCCAAACAGTATATTTAAAACTTAAAAGAAGAACCCAGTGCTATAGAGAACATAGATTTAATTCTTCCTAATTCTTATTATTGAAAGATTTATCACAGTCAGGAATATGTTTGCGAAAAAAGTACATATTAATGTATGACCTTATATTGGACAGGGGTCTCATGCTGAGATTAAAAGGGTTGATCCATTACTTCTAAGCTAAGAATTTCCTTAGAGAAGGCTTTTGCTTTGAATTTACGAAATAAGATAACAATAATATGAATAAAAAATAAGTAAATGATAGTAATAACACAACTTTCATGTAATCCCTAAAAGGCATTTAGAAGTATACTCTTACATTTAAGCCTGACTTTGCTCTTTACTCATAAAGCATAGCCAGTTAGAAAATAATTATATTTTGGTCAAGTCAGGAAGGCTTTTGATTTTTTTTTTCCTTAAATTTATTGATATTCGCTAAACTATGAGATGTAGAAAAAAATGGTCTTAAAAAGAGAGAGAAGATTCATGATAATAAAATACAATCTGCTTTAAAAATGAAGATGTGCATTTTCATTGGGACTTTGTCACACACAGTGCATGTGTAAAATAAGGCTATTGAAGGATATTTCAAAAACAGTACCTTTCATGAAGAAGGTTGCCTGGGATTAGTGATGTATGAAAAATAAACAGTGACATTTTGTAAAACATTCAGTGTGACCATCAACATTTTGATCTGTCACACAAACACATGCATCCAGACAACTTTTGTGTTGCCAATTTTGTTTTGGCTGCATATATGTGTAAAATATGTCTATATTTATATGTGTGTGTATATATATAAATATATGTATATATAGCTATGAGCTATTCTGTCAGCATCATCAAAGAGCAATGTTAAAAATGAACAAAAAGAGGAAACTGGTGGAAGAATAAAAACCAAATTGCAAGTGACATTGAACTACCCTTTTAGACCCCTGACTGTCTCTCTGTAGAAGGACACAGTGTTTTATTTGGCTGCTCCTGACCAATCACAATGTGGCAATGACAAAATATAAATCATGTCAATCTTATAATAGTGTGTGACTCATGAGGTTACAAGAGTGATGTATCCAGCTTCTGGATTTAAGAGGAAGCTTCACATTTGCAGAACAGTAATGGAATTTACTAGTTAGCTACATGCAGCTAACTAGCATGTAACTTTGCACTAGCTCTATATGTGATTGTCAAGCTTTCATAGATAAGCTCATACCTTATTTTATGACATATGTAGTTTGGAATAAACATTTCAATGTATATTTTATGAAAGTGCCTTGGTGTCCTGTATCCCTTTTGCAAAATAAATTATATAGAAAAATTCACAGTGAGGAAGAACTCACTTTCTGCATTCTTACTTTCTGTCTGCCCTGACAGTCCCAGAGTCTGTTCCGGCTGAAATTACCTTTGGAGCTGGTAACAGTTTGTTAATGAAGCATAATTACAGTTGCTGAATTTCCTTTCTGGATTTTTGGCTAGAAAGTATTGGATGAATACTTTGGAGGAAGTGTTTACGTAATGTTGCTTTGAAAATGAAATGTAAATGTGAAGTTCCCAAGCATGTGATATTTCACTCTTATCTGCCAGTACATGGCAAAGTATTTCAAAAGAAGAAAGTCACTTATTCGGAGTTTTCTGCTACAAAATTTTTGGATGTGAGAAAGATGTGATTAAGGTGATATGAAAGAAGAGCACTCTGAGGCTTTCTGTAATGCACATGCATGAAGTGATAGAATGTCATTGTTCTGTCTTACTTGTCTATATTTTCATTATTTAGAACTTCTTGTGTACAGTCCACAAAAGTGTTTCAGTTCAGATCAAGACTGCATTTTTAATCAAATATCCTGATTGTCTTCACTCAATAGTTTGCATCACGGACCACTCTCAGAAAGTATAAAACTAAACTGATTTACATTAGAGACTCAGGTGTAAATGAAAGGGAAAATGTATATATGTTTTTAAAAGTAGCACTGAGGTAGTCATCAAAAATCACGTATCAAGATAAACAAAGACTTGATTCCCTGTTGGAAAGATTGGTGCTTCATATAGAGACTAAAAGTGGAACAATGTTTTTAATCTGTTTAGCAGTATTTACAATATATTTTAAAAGTGTCTACTTTGGACAAATATAAATGATTACACAAGATGCAGACTGGTGAATAATTAGGCTATTTTTCTTTCTATGCCTTTCTATGCCTTTCCTATTTTTTGTAAAGCATCACAACCCACAAAATTTAAGTTTCTCCTTTCCAAACAAACAGGAGGGCTCTTACAGTGAGACAGTAGTAAACTGGGAAAAGAGAGAGCAGGTGTAAATTCTTTTTTGGTTTTATGCATCCTCTTTCATGGCTTAGTTTTTGCTCTAGGGAATCTTTTCCCCATTCATGGAAGTTCTTGAAGTCAGTAGAAAACACGAGGGTAAATTAAATGTCACTATCAGGTATACAGACAGTTCCATGGGGCAAAATCACAGATTCACAGAATCACAGAATGGTTAAGGTTAGAAGGGACCTGGTTAAGGTTGGAAGGGACCCCAGAGATCATCTAGTCCAACCCCCCTACTCAAGCAGGGACACCTGCAGCACACTGACAGGGTCCAATCCAGGCAGGTGTTGAAGATCTCCAAAGGAGTCTCCACAACTAGGCAGCCTGTTACAGTGCTCAAAAGGAGTAAAATATATCCAGGCAGAAGTTCCTATGACTCTTTTGCATCTCATATTTGCATATTTGCATAGATTTGCATTATTTTTACTTCTTCAACATATGAGTGTGAAAATGAGTGTGAAACCAAAATGTAAAACCATCAATCATACTACTTTTTCTAGTTGTATGTATTCTCAAGTAATGCACAAGATAAATGGAAAATAATCAAACAATTGATATTTTGATCATCTGATTTTCAGAAATAAAATATCCTAGAAATAACTGTCCTTCATAAGTTCTGAGGAGTTTGAGAACATACCAATGACATTATGATGAGATTTCCACAGAACTCACCTAACTTGCTCTTTCTCTAGGAAATTTTTAATGAGATAGTTAAACTTTCATGATAGATCTTATTTTTCCTGTTTCATTTAAACTCACTTTTGATTACCCAGGCAATGACCACATGGCTAGTATAAAGACAATGGCCAGTCCATAATAATGCCTTGGCCAGATTAATTTCAAAAACTTCTCTCAAAAGACAGTATGTAGAACATAACACAAGATTAATTGTCTCCAAATCTTACAAATCTTCAGTACTATTCTAGCAAACTTTGTGTTCTTCCTTTATTTCATAGCCCAGGGAGCAAAATGTACATTCTCAATTTTGTTATATGAAAGCACTATCCTTGTCTTGTAGAACACCCCTACTTTATTTTGAACACTTCAATCTAAAATATCCAACTAAATATATAACAAAATTATGCAGTCGACTACTCAAAAGGCAACATAAAAAACCTAAAGGAAATGTCTGTCTACTATGGACAGAGCCAGTATAGAAGGACACAGCCAGTATTGTAGAAGGCACCTAAACATACTGCAATGTCAAGTCAGCCCCCTGCACCATAAAACAAACAAACAAACAAAAAAGCAAACAAGCAAATACTACTCTGCAATTTCAGAAGGAGAACAGCGCACAACTCCACCAGCTGTACTAGGGCTTATTTACTCTAATATGGTATACCTCCTAAAGTTGTGTGAATGACTCACAACTGAATTTTTCGAGTGTTTCTTATTGTCGCTTTATATTAGCATAACAAGGAAGAACTGTCAGCTCTATTTGACAGAATAAGGATAGAGAAGGAGGAACAGTTTGCCCCACCAAGAAAGATTTTAGCAATTAGGGAGTTTTATGCAAATTGTCTTGAAAATTCCATGCATTTGGGCAGATGTAGGAGGTTTTGTTCTTGTTTTGTTCTTGTTTTCAAAACCTGTTATCTCAATATTATAATATACAAATTTCTGTTAGCTATTTTATTTTATTTTGTCTTTACCACTCTTCTGATTTCCATATCTAAATGTAAAATATCAAAATACCTAACTAATGAAAATAAGGATATTTTAGAGTTCCATGCTCAGTGAAGCATCCAATTAACATCCAAACCACAAATCTATTTTACTGCATTGACTTTACTTTGTAAAATCTACAGGCCTGACCAACAGCGACTTGTGATTGTGAACAATGCTTACTGAAAGCATATTGAATATACTGAATATATTTGCCAGATTGGTTTAACAACCAATGAAAAAAAAAAAAAAAAAAAAAAAAAAAAAAAGCAAGCACCATTCTTATCCTTCTATTGTTATTAATGACATGATACTTTTTCAAAATGCAGAGTTCATCTGCCCTGCTTCATAGAGTAGATAACCTTCAGGGAAGACATCCAAGAGAGCTATTCGGATGAATCTTCAGGATCTTAACCTCGACATCCAGAGTGAATGAGAGATCCATCAGAAAAGGAAGTTGACGTGCAAAGATGTCCTGCCTCTGGGAACCTGTCACTAAGAGAGGGACATGGTCGGGTCAGCTTTTATTTTAAATGTTCGTTAAAGTGCCACCACAAAGAGCAGAACACATATCGCAGCTCAGATAGAACTTGAAAAGCCAGAAGTCATTTTCTACATCGTGATGTTTGGAAAATAATGTGACACATATTTTGTCTTTTCCTGAACAAAGAAAAAAGACATTTTACTTTGAGATGCAGTATTAAGAAGGAAAATAGTAAGAATCTAAGCATGTGTTCAGATACACACGGGATCAGGTATGAAGTTCTACACTATATATTCATGCCAGTGGAAGACATTTTATTATTTTAAATAAAAAATATGTTTGGATTTATACCCTAAAAATGAGGGGGAAAATGAAACAAGTAATAAGCATTGCTAAATATGTGACATTTAAAAAATTCCTTTAATGAATAGCCAAAAATATTATTGGAACCCTAGTCTGGGAGAATTTGTTTTTATGTATGGCATTTAGGCTTACACTATATGAAAGACTTTCAAAGTGAAAGATTATGAATGGACTCTACTGTTAAAAGTTACTATGAACTGTAAAATTCAGCAGAGTGCCAGAAACTGCCAGCTGGAAAGAAGACATGAGAATATCAACAGACTGCATTCAGAAGGAATCCTGATGTAATAGCCTGATAATGAAACGATTTGCCTGACTTAATATTTCATTTACAAAGAACTCATTTAGCCTTTGAAGTGGAAGACTTTGGAGATCATATAAACATATCCTAGGTTGAAAACAGTCTCTTTAAGACCATTATATTTGGTTTTGTAAACATTAATTCTAATAAATCAGTAGCTAAGTCTGATCTATTTAATAAACACATAAAGAAATGTATTTGACACCTTGCTGGCTAAGAATTTAAAAGTAAATCCCACTTTTCAGTAGGAAATGGGAAAGTTAGGTTTATTTGTCTAGACAAGCGCAAGTGCATTGTCATCACATGAACAGTGTAACAGAGAAACTGAAAAAAAAGTTCTTAGATGCATTGTAGGAAACAAGGAAAAAAAAGTATTCAGTTTTCAACAGCAGTAAAGAAAGTCTCCACTGAAATAGGATCTTCATACAATATAGATTCATTTTTTTTTTTTTTTAATCCTCTAGATCTTCATATTGAGTAAACAGATTCAAGTTTGAGCTGACAGTTCTTAGAACTAAGCCATATTTCTCTTGATCCTCACACTGAAACAGTTGTACTGGATACAACAATGAAATTAAGAGATCATCTTAATAATGCAACTGAAACCACAATTTCCACCATCTTGTTAAATATGACAAAGGCCATTACTGTTTTTTACTTATCAAATAAGACTGCATGCATCCCAAATATGAATGATATTATTTTTCCTACTGCATGTTTTTTATTACATCATACTGTTGCATAATTCTATTGTTCTGTGTCGGAACCTCTTTATTTTAATTCTTTAATATATTTGGTATCAAAATTGCAATCCTTCCACAGCTAGATAAGTCACTTTCTTTAAGTGGCTAGGCTTGTGTTTCCTGTTCTTAAATTTGAACGTGAATCATACCAATTCATGAACATATTTTGGAGATTTGCTTATAAATAATTCTTATAGATTAATAAGATCAATTTAGTATCTGTACACTGATGGGTAAAAATGTTGCACCATTCATTTGAACCTTTTAATAACCCTTTATATATTTTCAACAAAAAACATTTCACACTTGAATATTGTTAATTTGCAAGTTATGCAGTGTCACACCATTTATAATGAGATTACACGGTATTAACATAACAAAAAGTTTTCTGATAAATAACATTCCCAGTTAGTAAAAGGACAGCTTTCAAAAAAAAAAAAAAAAAAAAAAAAATCATGACTCAGATACAGTTTCATACTGTTGAAATCTTATTTGATTAATTTAAATGTAGGCAGCTTTATGTTAGTTGTATTTCTAAACACTTGTTCTCTGTGATGGAGAATTTGCAAGGGAATTTGAGAAGTTGTTCAATTTGCCTAAAGCAGACACCTTATTTTGGTCCAGTGAAAGTGGTATATGATCTTTCTATGTAAGATACGAAAAGTAATAAATAGGCTCAAAAAGGTATCCTAAAAATTACAATATATTGTCTAGTATTATAGTAATTGTAATCAAATTTAGACTGCAACCGTGCAAAATATTTAATGAAGAAAATGAAGAAAATCCTTGCAATACCTTTCAAAAAGCCCAAATAAACACAAATTTTGGAATAAAAAAAAAGTCATTTTTGTATTTAGGCCAGATATGAGATTCAGATATAGAATCTATGACGTGATCTGTTTTTTTACTTTCCATTTCATATTTTGGATCATCTAAGGTTACATAATTACATTTAACCTATACTGCAAAAGTCTAAACTATTTTAAAAAGAGCAGTCAGCTTTTGCTTTGAGCAAAAATTGATTTAGATTTGAAAATGAAGAGTAGAGAAATGGTTGGAAATAAAGCTTCCCTGCTTCCATGCTTCCCTGGTGGGGGTAGGGTAGAGGAATGAGTGAGAAAAAAGATCCATTATTATTTTCCCATTCAATGAAGGAAAAGTGTCTAAAAAAGCTAATTCCCAGGGAAATTTTTTTGCAAATTGCTGTTTTTGGGAGAGCATTAACAAGTCTGATTTAGAGGTGGTTGATGAATGTCTGTGTTTCAGCCGCAACAGAGCTAGTTCAATCACCCTTCCACGTAGTGTTGAACATCCCTGGAGATGTCCCCTCTCCCCCGTCCAGGCTAATGGCTGTTGTTTTCACGAGTTATTGGTTGATAACTTAGATAATTGGCATAATGGCCTCCACGGTCCTGTGGTCCAAGGCAAATCTATTTTTTTTTCTATGTCTAAAGCCATTTAATATGTGTTACCTGAATGATTATCATCTGCTGTCCTCTGCTCCAGTGTTACAAGAACGAAAAGACATTTGTGTCTGCTCCTTTGTTTCTTTCTCACACATACCTAAAGCGTGAGGGTAGATATAATCCAGGTTTTCTTCAGTGGTGTTGTCAAACAGGCTTCCATCATGACAATTATCCATGTTTTCTGTTTGTTTTGTTTTGTCTTACCAGCAGATACCAGAGACATCTCATCATATAGAGCTGGCCAGATATAGACCATTTTATCTCAGAGGATAGGTTTCACCCTGTAATAATGCTGTTTTACAAAAGTTAAGAAATCTGTGTGTTTGAGAGATACAGTAGCGTAGTTATCAAATTTGTGCAGAATATGATGATGTTTATATGTAGAATATACTGTACACACATACATAAGGTATGTACGTAAGGTACTAGAGATAAATATAGCCCTGTGACATAATTACTGATTTAGAAATTATGCTGTGCTGCCAGCTTGATTACTAGCTATAGATGTTAGAAGGTAGGCCCTTGGGCTGCCTGGTGCCCTTATGTTCCTGAGAAAACAAAACAGATGCTCAAAGCACAGTGTACCAGAGGGAAAATAAGAGGGAAAAAAGTAAACATACCTGTGCAGGAAACAGAAAAATGAGAGACTGGATACAATCTTCAGAGGGGGTTGTCTATTATCAAACCCGCTAAGAGCCAGGTGTCATATGAATTCCTTAGCGCGGACATAAGTGATTAAACTTAGTTTGCTAGTCAATCTGGCTAGTCCTGACAATAGGAGAAGCTTGTATCCTGGGGCCAAAAGATGTAATCATACTTATTTCAATAAAAAGTTTTATTTCTATTTTGAATATTGCCATAAAAGAAAAAAAAAACCTTTGGATCAGTTTTGTGTTGAGTTGAAATTCTATAGCCAAATTCATCTCCAGTTTGTTTCATTGAAATTACTATGCATTATATTTTCAATTTACAGGGAAAACATCAAATGATTATAGCACGATGATCTTAGTCATACTTTCCTCAATGGGCGCAGTAAGTTCATTAAAAGCATTCCATAAACATAAAGTTGAAAAAGATATCACAAACTATTCAGTCCTGGACTCTGGATATGAATATGTAAATTTTATATAGGGTTTTAAAGATCCATGAAAAGAATCTGTATCCATTCAGAGTTGATCACGAAAATAAATATTGGTGCTGGCAAAATATATATATATATTTTCTTTTGTACATTGTTTTGCAGTCTTTTTGTCTAAGAAGATCTTTCAGAAGAAGATACCAACTAGTACTACTTGTGCTAAGAAAGAAAATTGTCCAGTTTTACAATTTGAGGAAAAAAATAGTATACCATACCTTTGCATTTTTTATATTATTCTGATTAAGATTATATTTAGAATTTGATTTAATAACCCTAAGGAAATTCCTGAAAACGAGCTCAATAGCAATAAAAATGCTTGGGCATAATCTTTCTTTGTTTTGGTTTTTTTTTTTTTTTTCCTTAAATATATCTTGGAACGAGAATAAAAGACATCTGCCACCTGCAAGCAAGCCAGAGAACACTAATAGCTATCTTGTTCAAATTACTTATTTCCAATATGATAGGAATAATCTAGTTATGAACTGTTTGCAGAGCACTGTGATTCTCTCAAAGCCAGCCATATCTGAAACACACGTTGTTCTTTTCACCACTCACCAGTTCATTTAGTGTTATTGAGCCACAGACAGAAATTTCTCTGCTTGCACTGCTGTTGTGGGCGCATTCTCTCTTATTACACTTATCAGTTCCATACAACTTTACCCCTTTCTTGTTTCAAGCTAATTTTATTTTTTTTGCTGAGCAAAAGGTTATAAAATCCAGTCTTGTGTCACGTTAAAACAGTACTCGAGGTGTGATACAGAACTTTCATTTTTACATCTTTTCAGTGTTAAACAATTTACAGCTCTATTTACTTTTATCTTTTATATTACAGTAGACTTATAGTCTAAATTTTAAGAAGGTTATTCCTTTTCATTTTTATCCATGTAAAACACAGCAAGACTAGTCACAGAGATAAAGACATCAGACATGGTGACATCTGCATATTTCTAAGTTATGTCATAATTTCTAAGAAATTTAAATATGTCTTTGTGTTTTCTAAGCACTTCAGGAAGAAATATTAAAAAGGACAATATTTATATCCATACTTTTTTGATAGGAATAAACAAGTGTAAGCATATTTACATCCCAACAGCATTGTAAAGAAAAATAAGTAGCATAAATATTTTGAAAATATTGTAAAAATGAACCCTTAGGAGTAGACATCAGTAATAATGACATGCCACATAGATGGGACTTATTTGTAAAATCTTGCAGGAAAATAGCAAAGGCTTTCTGATTTCCTAAGAGAGTCTATCCATTACAAAATACCACTGTGCACTCCAAACTTAATGTCTGCTAAGAGATTTCTTTCCCTAAAAATCTTGTTTTTATCTATAAAAAAAAAGATTGGGATTAGCACATTTCAGTATCATTTCAATACAAAGTTAAGCTGAGAAAAAATCAGTCTGAGAAATCTGGGATTGCTTCATAGCTCTTGTAACAGTCCAAGCATCCCTGGGAAAACTATGATCTTAGTCTGTATTTAGGTTAAAGAAGGGACTAAAAAACTTTCATTAACATTGCCATTTTCATCCTTTGTAGTAGGTATATCAGATAAGAGAATTTCTTGGCTGTTGGCCAGTTGACAGCATTCTTGCTCCAAGTACATGTACTTTTTTACTGCTCTCATATTATGTAAGCTTTCTTAGTAGTTTCAGCATATTATCATTACCCACAGTTCATGCATAATATCCTAATATGTAGGTTTTCCTCTTGATTTTTTTCTTCTTTTTCTCTTCTCCATTTTCAAGTCTGATCTGAAAGGACACTGCAAGGTGAGATATCTCTGTAATCCCATTCTATTTCTATTCCATCTTACTCATGAAACTCACTTTTCAGTTTCATCTGTTTCAAAATGTATTTTTTTTTTTTTTAAAAAATGTTACTTCTTGAGGCTAGAAACTCTAGAAACTGCCTTTTGGTGATCTTTGGCAATATCACTATAAGAATGATGTTCAGGGAGATTCATTTTAAAGATCAGACCATCTCAAGTCCTGTATTAGTTTTTAATGGTGCAGAGAAAAGGTAGACTGAAAGCAATCAACAGAGGAAAATATATCCTCAAGATATAGTTATTCAGTTTTACACCAAATTCTTTGCCTCATATCAGAATAAATGACAACTTTGATAAAAGGCAACATGTTCTTGTTTATATGTGACAATACACTTTCCAAATTTGTTCTCCAAAACTCAGTCAAACCTAGAAAGTGGAAGCTCATTATAATTTGCTACACAGCTGAGAAAGCACCTTATAGGAAATGAAACAGGACCACAACAGTCAACTACTCCCGACTTTGTCTGCTACTGATGCAGATCATTAACTCCAAAAAGTGAAAAAAGAGGTTTAACAGGTATAGGTTTGGAACTAACCCTCTTCATAGGAGTGAATTCCATCAAATACATTTTAAAATACATTTTAAAAAATACATTTAAATCTTCCTAACCGATCCGTATGGATACTTCCAATTCTATGCTGCAAAATCACATTAAGCAAAAAAAAATGCTTTTAATATTTTATTTGAAGCATTGCTATCAAAGAATCATAATGTATCATAAAGTTCCTGCCATAATATGAATTTAAGAAACTCTTCAACCCCAATTGCTATTGGTTGAGCTGGAGATTTTGAGTGGGGGATGAGGAGGGGAAGGGAAGGGAGAGTTAAGTTAAAATATTCTTTAAGACTTTCTTAAGAGTTACATATGCAATATGAAATAGATATTATGTGCAAATATGGGATCAAGCTCTTTTTAAAGATTTCTTCCTCCATATTTTCATAGTAAAACTAAAGTAGTAGTGTTTTTTCTATTCTCTCTTTTTTATTATTGCACTGCTGGATTGTACGTGGTGAACTCCTTCGAAGTAACTTTATAAACAAGGGAAAAAAGCAGAGGAACATTTTAAATCTGTATTAGTGCTTTGTCAGTGAGTTCCACTGAAACTAAAGCACTGACCTAACTGCTAATTAAGTTAATAGTTCATCTCATTTGTATTTTTAAAATTGTTCATTGTCTCATGAGAATAAATTCACAACCTAACAGTAGTCTGCCTAAAGTGGCAACACAGTATCAGTGAAGTAGACAACTAGAGAGTACAATGTAGCTCAGTTGCACAAATAAAAATCTAAGATTCTCAATAAACTCTTATAGCCTGACACAAAGCTTGTTCCACTTTTCTTTTTACTGTTACAGTTTTTCATACTAGGTAGTGAGAAGTAGCACAAAATATACATTTTATAACTTTGCAATTAAAATCTCAAATTAAATTTTGCATTTCAAACTAGAAGGAATCAAAAATCTACTTATATTTTTCTCCAGTGTAAATTTCTTTTTCTATCTTGCAGCTTTTGTCACCTTTTCTATGAGGAAAAATACTTTCCTGGTTTTTTGGCAACCCACATTATTCCACTGCTTGAGGAGGCATGTAACAATATTACAGGCTCACTTTATGTCACTTACTTCTTTATAAAATATGATTCCCTCACATAAAGTCAGATTTTTAATTTACATCAAACCATTTTTTTCAACCACAATATATTGTTTATACTGTACAGTAACCAGTCTCCCTGTGATATTTACAATATTTGAATAAATTTTTGAAATGTTTACTAAAGTAGCTGTATAAATTCAGAAATCATTCAAATAATTTTCAACTTACAAGGCATATTAATAAAAAATGCATGTTTGTGTGTATTTGTGTTTAACTTATTCAGTAAACTACTGCATGAAAAGCATATTTTCACAGTCTTTAATCTATTTAATCTATTAAATATCATTTAATATCACTACTTCAGCCTCTAGAAATCTTGTGAATCCTATCTTGATTAATTTTTAGCTGTTTATTTCAAAGAACAAAAAGAATGGCGAAAAATAAAGAAGAAAGAAGAAATGAGAGGAAAAGACTGTTCTTAAAATCTGCTTCAAAGATTCATATTCATAAATTATTTCCAGATGACTTAAACAACATTATATAAGAATTTGTCAAAAAAAGAAGGAAATAAATACATCTATTATTTTCAATCACTTTTGGAATTGCAATTACAAACTAACTCACAGTGTATAAGCACAAGGGAGTAAATTAATTCCCTTGGAATTAATCAAGAGAGTTACACAGGAAATCTTTGCTTGTGTATTTCTAAACTGTTGAATTCTTGAGTTTTAAGTAGTAGTAAGGTTATTGTATCAGAGAGTTTTACTTCTGCATGAGAATGAATGCAAACTGCCAAACGTTAAAAACATACAAATGAACAAACTCTTTCCACACAAAATGTGTCCCATTCATTCCTACTGATAATCCAAAAGCATGAACTCCAAGAACCTATACAGTACAAAGTATAAATGATGGGAGATGTTGACTAGCACAAAAGTCAGGATATTTTTCTGGAAGAAGACTTTTCTTCATCCTCATTATTCCAGTTACATGTAGGGTGGGATTCAGCTACCTCCAAATCAGTTAACTGTCCAGTTCTAATGCAAACACTTAGGGCAGGCCAGATCCCTTTACTTTGAAGGAAGTGTAGTGAAAGTGGCTTAAGTGTACATCTTTTCTTTATAGACAACTAAAATTACAGTATGTGAACCTAATTTTTCTTTTTGTTGGAAATTCACTCTTAACTATTCAGTTTTCTTAGTTTTACGAGCTTTCCTGAAAAACCAGTCCCAATCCCCTCTGCTTTTATCTCCACCTTTTATCAGTTTTTTCTTCTTCAGAATTTCACAATATATCTTTTCCTGCAAAACCAGAATAAGTAACCTCTTCTTATGCATATCTGCTCTCTAGTTCTGTCTCCTCATCCAGCCAATCAACTATTTCCACCAGACATTTTCCTTCCCCATTTTTCCATACTAGAAGAAGAAAAGGGAAATCAATGACATTTTAATTTTAGTCCTGCTCCAAGAAAAGAAAAACAAATCAAACAACAACAACTGAGACACCAATCAGTTTGGGAAATCTAAGACCAATTGATTGAAGCCTCTTAAAGATACAAGGTAGTATACAAAGAAGGTAATTAAATTCAAACCAAAACAAAACAGTGATTTATCCATTCTTGTAATACAGTGATACAATAGATTTCAGCAACTGTATATTTTCTGATGATTTATGATTCCAGAATTATGATGCCAGATTTAAGCTTTGCCTCTCACCAACATTTCCTTTCTTGAAAGGACATTTGAAAAAGTCAAGCAGAATTTTAATCCTCTGTATTTATTTTCTCGTGTTCCAAATTTTGATATTGTAGCTCTTTTTGCATTATGCTGGTTGATTAAAGGAATGGACAATCATTTCAGTATTTCTGAACTAGGTCATGCTGTTAGATAGCCTGCTTTAACTGTGTCTTTCCAAAATGTACCATAGTGCACAGTAGTTGTTCCACAATTAGCTAGTGATATACTGCTTATGTTCAAGGGAGAATAAAAAGCTAGCAAACTAGGAATGAAATTTAAACAGTGAACGCTATATGAGAAGCTGCATTTTCTCTGAAATAATGCTAACAATGGCTGTCTATGGTAATTTTTTGAAAACAAAGTTTTCAAGATGCATGTATATTTTACATACAGATAAACTGTTCACATGGGATTGGAAGTACTTTCTGCAGCTCTGCTATCTGCTTTGGTAAAATTCAATGAAATAGTGGAGGAAAAAATTCTTTTTGCATCTTAGTAGCTTCTCTATGTAGTGTATCAACATCAGAAAGAGATGTTGGCATCACTACCGGTGACTCATTGAAGACAGCCTGTGTTCAATCAACGCCAGCTGACAGAAGAGCACACAAGAATTTAAAAGTGAGAGGGAAAAGAAAAAAGAAAAATTTAATAGCCAAAATTGTATTCAAATCTTGACTACTATGTCAGTCAACTCATTCAAAAAATAATATAAAGGTAGGAGACCATAAGAGGGAAACAAGGAGCATAGAGAAGATTGTCGTGCAACAAATCTAAAAAGGATGAAATTGTTTTCCTTAGAAAAGTGACAAAGAAGGGAGGAGTTAAGAAGTTAAGAGCATAACACTAAAAAAAAAAATCTTAATGGGATATACAAAAATAGTGATCCCTGTATTTCATAACGCACTAAAAGTATCTGAAAATGGATGCTCAGAAACTGGATTTACTACTGACAGACAACATGTAGTTTAGGTAACAGCATGAAGTTTAGGTCTAACCTGTTTTCACAAATAGTGCATTCTTAGGACTTATTAAGTTTGCTTATCAGAATTTTTCTGTCAGAGTATTCTGCCTTCTAGAAATGTCAGTTCAAAGAGAAAAAAAGGAAAAAAAGTGAAAAAAAAATTTAAAGGGATATATAGATTTTGGTTATATATGAATAGAAATAACAGGTGGAATTCTACTTCCAGCATGTAGACATTTAAATTTAAGTGTCTGCACAGGAGAGTATATCAAAGCTTCTATGAAAATAAATGGAGATACATTTCTATGTGTAGATATACATACTTATTACTATCCCATGGCATAAATTTAAGTATCTTGTGCCATTTGAGATAATCCAAACTTCATCTGCTGCTCAAGAATAGCACAAATCATTTAATCCGCTGTGTGTCATTTCTGATAAGTTCATGTGTGTTTTTCTAGGTCTTATGCATTTCTAAACACTAATGTGTAAACATCATTCAGCTAATCGGTGTTCAATTGAAATTTGACTGATAAAGTCACATTTTGATCATTTGACTATACTGATGTCACAGTCAACAATATGAGTGTTGTCGCTAGCTGAGGTTTAGATATCCACATTGTAGACACCTGAAAGTAGGTATATAAACTCAGAATTAATTTCCACTCCACTGTCTGAGTTTTAGATTCGTCATTCACCTGGCTACTTATCAAGTCACTTGGAAAATAGCCCGGAATCTTGAACTGAAGGACCTTGAGAAATATCTCAGACTAGTGAGGAATCAGTTTATGAGAAATCAGAACTTCAGAGTTTGAAGGAGTCTCAGGTCCCAAGTTCTCCAACTCCTAAATAGAAGTTTAAATTTCTGGATCTCAGGGAGTTTGGATTCACCCAAAGCAAGAATTTCCAAGATTTGTCAAGTAAAAGCTAAGGTTCTCAACATCTAGTTGCTACAGAAATCTTAGGAATATTACTTTCTTTACTTGAAACTTGTAAAAAAATGAGAAAAATTAAAACAATTTCACCTTTGGCCTGCTTAGATTTTCTCTTTCGTTTGATAAATTCTCTACCACTTGAGAACTTACACCTTTTAATAGCTTTCTTATTCAGAGAATTAACATGTATATGCTTGAATGTTTAACTTTAAAGTAATGAATGAGAACGTCCTGATACTCTGCACATCAGTGAATTTATCAAAGTATCCTTTGGTCTTGGAGTTTATGTATGCAAAACTCTAATTGTTCTTATTTTCTACAATGATTAGTTGTACATGTTCTTTTACTACATAAAAAGTACAATGGCTATAACTGTTCACCCATTCTGATACTTGTTGGACAAATTAGGAACAGTATATTTTAATCAAGTTATCTTGTATTTCCATACAAGTCTTCCTTGAAATGAACCAGAAATAATAATAATAATAATAATAATAATAATAATAATAATAATAATAATAATAATAATAATAATAATGATAATGACAATGATGATTATGATAATAATAATAATAATGGTTTTAGAACTTTTATTTAGACAAATAATTTCTCATATAGAGAAAAAAGAAAAAGAGGGAAATAAAGAGGCAAAAAAGTGATATGATAATTTATTTATGCAATGAATATGATTATTTAAACTCCCACGACCATTATGCAATGAATATGATTAATTTGGTCCAGAATTTTCTAGAAATAACTAGAAATATAACATTCACTTTAAGGTGCTTTTGATTAAACCATGATCATAATAAAACACCTTGACAAGCAGAAGTCTTCATAACAAGAGGTAAATATAGAAATACCTCATATTAGCAACTTGTTAAAACTCCTGTGTTGAATTTATTAACAACACCACAATGATGAATGACATCAATGTCAGCGTATTTCACTACATGCTATTCTTTTGTTTGGAGTTCATTCATTAATCATTGTTTGATAATAGTAAGAAGAAAGAGTCACGGTAGAGAATTTCAGCCAATTCAATTGCATTCAGCTATACAATAAGATTGATGATAGAGAGAGAAAAGCTATGGTTTTTTATTATTATTTATTCTATGATAAAGAGAACATACTTTCACCATAACATCCCTGAAGCTGATCCAAGATCTAATCTAACTCTACTATAATTAGAAGAATTTCAAAGCTTGTAATTTATAAATACCTACTAGGCACTTTCATAATGCATTGTACTAAAATTCTTCATTCAAGTTTCAAGCAGAGGCAAAGATATTTTTACAATTTTGCAAAACATATGTTTTGCTATGATTAAACAAAGGTACTAAGATAAAGAAAGAAAAAAAAAAAGAGGATATTACTTAAAGATTTTCTAAACATAACAGCCTCCAGATGTACAAAGCACAGTCAAATATAACAATACAGATGAATGGTTCTAATTCCACTGACATTTCCACTGACATTCCACTGACATTTTTACACATTTTGACAATGTTTGAAATATAACTTTTTTTTCTTATTGTAAGTGCATTTGTGCCTCCTGTATTTTAAAAAATAACATTGTATAAAATCAAATAAGGAAATGATTTAAACAACACCAAAATAACCTCCTGTCCCATCTTGAGTATTCCATAGGTTAGTATTTTTCATTTGCACGGGCCTTGAAAATATAGCTAAGAGCATTTCAGGCATATTATAATTTCCATACTAGACTAATATAACAGATAACAAAGCTTTCCAAACTGGGAAATTTGGAAATTTTTTTAAAGGACATGTTTGACCTAAAAATAATAATTTCAAGTCACAAATGATACACATCAGAAAGCTAGCATGAGTTTTGGAAGAATTTAGTTTGGTCTTGTAATATATACCGTTATAGTTTAATTTTCTGTTAGAATATGATATCCTTCGGTCTTACCAGAACTGAGAAGTTTTCCCTAGGACATAATTAGAACATGAAAACTATCACTTCCTGATATTTGATCTCAAAAGATTTGATTCTCCCCAATTCATTTAACACTTTTGTAACGTACTTAAAACTTTTGAAGTACCTAACTGTTACCTCTCTGCAACTATTCTACTGTCTCATGAACACCTCAGGTTTGGAGTTGTCTTTAGACGTTCTTGCATATGCTTTCCCCTCAAAGGAAAATGATCTGATATTCTTTTTCTCTTTTTCATCTTGATCTATTCAGAATATGACTCTTTTAAGAAGCTGTTCCAAAACTTTATAAAGTTATCCAAAAATGTCAGAGAACTCAAATTTTCAGCAACTTTATTGTGAAATCATTTCATCCAGGCAATAGAATAGCATCTCTAGGAGGCTCCAAAGGAGCTCCACATGGCTCTCTTTGACTAGTTGTTTTGGTAATGTAATTATAATCTCTTCAAAAACTCTGTGTATATATTACCAAATAAAAGAGAGTCACAGAACAAACTCATATACAAGCTTTCTGCTTGTATTTGTTTTGGTCAGCTCTTGCTTTTTCCCTAGACCAGCCTGTACGTGATTCTGGGAACTGACCACTGTGTGCTTGAGTTTGGATGGTGAGAAGTGGCTTTCTGTTTCAAAGGCTTACATGCAACACAAGTCCACTTCCCTCCAGGTACAAGCAATTTCCTAATTGGCTAAATTAGTTATATTGCAGAGAAGAAGTTCTTGAAGACAAACTGGAATCCATATCTGCCTTTGGAATTAGGACAGATCACAGCATTCCAAGGCGGATTTAACCTTGTTTAGCTTTAGCTATCTAAAATTTAGGTGCCTAGTATAACCTAATTTTTTATACTTCTTCTATACTCAGTGGAGAAAACAGGAAATTACACAATACTAGAATCCATTATCATTAGAGAATTATAAGTGGAGATGCCTATTCTCCTCCTCTGACTAAGTTCTATCTCACTTAAGTGAGATAAATAAGTGAGATAAATTTTTCAGAATGAGGTGATTATCATCTTGAAAGTTTTTTTAATCATTTTAAGGCAAAACATTTCTGGAGAACATTAGAATTCTGAACTTTTAGAATTTTTCCTATTATTGACAGTTTAAGTGCTCTATTGAAGCAGTTATGCTTCTTCAACGTAGTTTTCATAGTACATTGAATATCTTTAATTCTTTCATGTATTTGTGACAGGATTTCCCCTGTATTTCAAAGAGAATACTAGATCTGATCATACTGCGATTTGTTAGTGCCTCAGAAACATTTAGGAGTTCTCAGGGAAGAGCCAAAATAGCAAAGTATTTCAAACAAAATGAGGTAAGTGCAAGAAATGGGAATGACATAAAAGAATAAGTGACTGATGATATTAAATCCAGTATAACGCTTAATCAGTTCATAACCCTTCACTTCTCTATTATTGCATTCAAAATGATTTGCTTTCATTCACTCTGAAATGAATGTGCCTACTTAAGGATTTAATTTAATTTTAACTAATCCATTTTAAATTATACCTTCAATGGCTAGCTTTTGTGTATGTCTCCTTGCAGACAATCTCACTCCGAGAAAAATATGTGGGGAAAAAAATAATAAAACAGGATGGCAAGCTTGTATTGCCTATGCCCAAAGACCTGTAGTATTGGTCAAGTGATATGTTCTATTTGCAGACTGGGACGCAGACATTTCCCCAGGGCTTGCAGTAAATGTGTTCCTCACAGAGAGAGAGTTAAATGATCTCAGTGCGTGCAAATGGGTGGATAAAGAAGCACTGCAGCAGGGAGGAAGACAACTTGGGAGACAGTAGTTTTCAAAAGAGATGATGTCAAAATATGATGATGGGTTAAGTGGAAAGATGAGCTGGAGTCTTTACTGTTCCATCCACTTGATCTGGGCACTGGGAAAGCTACCCATGGCATGAGATCATTCTCTTCTAACTTACAAAGGAATGACAGAAGAATCAGAGATGTGGAAATAGTTTCCAAGCTAAGAGAATTATGGTCTCGCTGGGGTCTGAGGAGAGGAGGGGAGGGGAGGGGAGGGGGGCTGCAAGGAGTTCAGAAAAGAGAAGATATAGAAATATATCCACACCTATAAAAGACTTGAAGAAAACAATATGTTAAGAAAAATGATTATGAATAATAGGTCTTTCAATTCTGAGGAAAGGAGACATAAACTTGCTACAAATGTGTAAAGGAGAACTATGAAGAAGACAGTAATATATTATTTTTCTTTTTTAACAAGAACACAAAAAATAATGTTTAGAGAAAGTAGCAGGAAATATTTATTTGCTATTAAGGGAAAAGCTTATCTAAAATGAATTTTTTAATGAGCTATGCTAAAGTAGAACATAATTTTCTTACTAACAGAGAATTTTCAAGGTCAGCTGTACCTAATAGGTATAATTCAGGTATAATTTAAACAGTCTAATCAGAGTGAATCATATTTTCAAAGTCAACAGTTTTTCTTTGATATTTGTTAAAACTCAGTGGATTTTAGTGGCACATAAGTACAGCCTGGTATTGAGCTCTTTCTGACTTCCTGTACTGAAATGGGATCTACAACACACATACACACACACAAAACATAGCACACCTGCTAGGAGAAAGATACCATAACTGTGTAAGCATATTAGAGAATCAATTAGATTAGACAATAATTATCACTTTGGAGGCAGGAACTATAGGGATAGGAATCACAAACACTGAATTGTAGGAAATATCTTGGTAAGTCAGGGACAAGGCCTATTTGCACAACCCAGCATACAGTTCAAGAGACTGTGATAGCGGGGTGGGGGGTGCAGAGCAGGCCTGCTAGAATTCTCCACTGCTAGAAGGTTCTAGCCCTGCTGGAATGTTCCCCCTGCTTGATGGTAGTGGGGGGGGTGATGAGATTGATGCAGCAGGTAGCCAATAGTAGCGGAGCATGGGCGGGTGATAGAGCTGGAATAGCCAATTGCCGCGGGACCTTGGAACCCTATAAGAATGTGTCACCCTAAACAATAAATGAAGTTCACTCTTACCCCTGTGAGGGCTCTGTGAATATTCTGAAAGGTCTTCCTTCACTGAATAAGAATCTTCTCATTTTCTAACCAGGTTATTTAAAAATGTGGCGTTATTTCTCCATTTCTTTTAGAACGGCATGGTGAAACTGACATGCCTAAAGTACTTTGAAAGTGAAGAGGGCTAAATAATTATTAACAATATTATGACTGATATTCACCACCCTTTCACCACAGTAGGATTACAAATTAACCACTCTTAATCTCCTAATGTTTCATGCTTATCATCAACTTCATTTAACATTACAGTTTGCTTTTTTTAGTAAGTATGCATTCAGATTATTCAGCAAAATCTTGGTATTTTATTTATCCTTTACCCATCAAAAATATTATAGAAAACTTTTCTTCTTAAATACCTCTGAGATAAATGGTTATTAGTTCTTAAATATCTCTGAGATAAATGGTTGTTAGTTCTAACTGGTTGGAATACTTTTTGTTCCTTTTTCCTCAGCACAACCTTTGTATCACTTAAACTCCATTAATCTCATGGTATTGATGGTGGACAAGAGTGGCATAGTTTATTTTGTCCTGAAGATACATTACATGTTTTATCAATTACTTTCAGAATTGAACACCTTTTAATGGTGTTAACCCATATAAGTTGACAATACAAAAAGAAGCATGAGTAAGTAAATGTCCTCTCAGGCAACTTTTTTTTATGTCAGTTTCTTAAATATAAACAGATAATATATGTTAAAAAACATGCATGTTATTTAATATAATAAATATGTTAATAATATAATAACTAATAAATGTTAAAATTTACTGGTCAATAATCTTCAAAAATATTCCCTTTTTAAAATCATCTCACTTTCTAAAGAGATCTAATGCAAATGTGCTTACTAATTATATCTATATTTTAATCTAAATCTTTTTTGTCCTAATATATATTGGTGTCTATGTCTATATCTTTATGTGAAAAGTAAGCAGACTAGCATATACAGGAGGATTTTAGATCATGATTAATTCTGTCTTCTGAGAGAAGGTGAACTGAGGATTATGGTACATATAAAATCATAAGCTTTTAGTGGAATGTTGCACTGAGTTAAATGGAGACGCTTCAACTGACAGAAGAAAGATCAGTCTGATAAACTAAAGTAAAATAGAGACAAGTTGAAAGTCCTTTTAACTTTCAAATTTTCTATTATTTTGGAATGTTGTATATTGTACTTCAGATATTTACATAGTAGAAGTCAAGTAAAAGTAGAAAGATGATTCCAATGATTTAAGAGATATAATAATCAATGAGAGATCTCACCTTATTAGAGTGATTCACATATTAAATTGGAATAGAGCAACAAATACCAAATGTACTGAAATGAGTATTGAATAAACACAAGTCTCTTTTATTACCCAAAGTAGCCTGGTCACTGAATTTGATTCAGTTCTGCAGAGAAAACCTGCAACTCACGCTATGGATTAATAGAAATTATTCAATACTGACATCATAATCTTTTCCTGAGGATGACCTTAGTCAAAGGATGAGATTACAAGGTACATTTTATTTTAATGCATTTCCCCAAAATAGTAAGCAACTCTTTTTGTTATTTTTTTTCTAAGAGACAGCCACAAAAGTAAAGTTTCAAATAACTAATATTGTTTTTTGTTTGTTTTTAAATGATGTTTCTTTATGAGTTATGTAATATGATGTACAAAACGAAGAAATATCTAGCAAAATAATTAAGAAGCTCGTCTCACACATGAAATTTTTAAAGAGTCAGTTTTGCATCTTCACATCTGAGTACAAAACACACAACAGAATCTGTGCAAGATCTGTGCAGAATTTGTGCAATTTCCTAAAGTCTGATTCTGCATTTTACAAGATGTTTAAAAGCAATCTGTAAAGTCTCCAAACACAGCAGTGTTTACTGAGGATACATCAATAAAGTTAAACAACTTGAGAACTGGCGCCATTCTTCAATAAAATACAACAGAATTTTCCATCATTCTGCTTCTCAAGTAAACACGGTAGTTCATGTATAGTTTAAAAATTTCAGAGTAATTCTCTGCTCCTACTGGCAAAATGCTTATGACTCCATTAACTGCAGCGAGGGCCATAATAATTCTTTCTTTATTCCATTAACTCAGTATTTTCTGTAAATGCAGATTTATAAGCAGAGATTAAAAATACTCTGAGTTTGTATTAAGTGAAGCTGGAGGACAGTACATGAAATGAGTAATAGATTGTGTGAACTGCACAGAGATGGTTTAGAAAAATTACCTCCCCAGTTGTGTGGAACACTGCTTTGTGAGTCTGTTTTCAGGAGTTATAAACAAGAACAAGGTTGTGTATGTGAAAATGTATAATTCCTAGGGAGAAGAAAGAACTACTGAAACATCAATAGAAAAAGAAGAACAAATCTGCAAGGACAAATCTGTGAACCGCAAAGCTGAATTCCTTCTACAGTACCGCTGCAAGCAGAGGGTTAACGTGGTATACTTGCAGGCTAGTCATCGCTCAGAGATATCATAGGTTGGGTAACACATCCTATTGCTCAACATGCTGTGTCACAGAGGTCTTAGGGAACCTGCCAAGCCACCAAACACAAAGTAAATACCTTATATTTGAAGTTCTACCTTTGCCAGTTTCAGAAAAGAACATGAGAGCCTGTGTTCTTCAGCTACGCCAGCAGTGTTTCTCATATTTTTGAAGAAATTTGAACATGACTGTAAAACCTACAGATGAAGTCACATTAATGTTGTACATGCTACACATAAATTAAGTAAACTAAGTTCCCTCTAGTTAATGAGAAGAAGAAAAAAAAAAAAAAAAAAGGTGTCTCTATACTATAATTCACATTGCTTTAAAGTAGAAGTTGTCTCAGGACTAGATTAAAG
>PTEX01000365.1:200342-217919 GCA_003342815.1 Eudromia elegans
CATTATCCACAGGTGGCATCTGTTTGGCCTTGCAAGCGCAAGCGGTTGCTCATTTTTTTTCTTTTCTCTTTCTGCTAAGTTGGTATTAGCAGGCATAGTCTACAGAAAATATATGGGGAAGGAGCATAACCGTCACACCTGGTTAAAGGATGCTTAAAGCTACAGATGAATAAATTAAGCAAAGTCAACAACAGTGTTGTTAGTAATGATCTATGATAAGTAAAAATAGGGATTGGTAGTTATGGATTTTCATTCTCCCCTTAGCAAGGTTCTTATAATTGTTGGTTATAACACCTTGAGGATTGGCAGGAAAACAGACATATGATCTAAAATACAGTATGAGTAAGTTTTTATAAACAGGAAATGAAGATATGTTTATATATGTGGTTGGAGAATGATTTTTTTCTTTGTAATTGTACTTGTCATTGAGCTTTGCAATGTATTTGAAAGGTCAATGGCTTTGGAAAAATACCAAATTATTTCTCTTCTCTCTTTTTTTTTCTTTTTTTTTTTTTTTTCTTCTCTACTTATTTTTTTTTTTTTCCACATTCCAGGGAGTAATTTTCCTGAAGCCTGTTCAGAAAGAACTCTCCTGTTCTAAGCACTATAAAATGAAGTTCCTCCTTGCAGGTATTCTTAAAAAAGTTAAACACTTGTAAATTGATATTTCAAATGCGCTTGTGAGCCAAATTATGCTACTTATGCTCACCTTCAGCAATACTTGAATATAAATAGTTTCAACGAAGGGATTTTTTTTCTTTACAATTTTATCTTTATTAATGTTACAGCACTCATAGGAAGTAGAATTTGGGCCCAACAACTGCACATATGATTAATAGACAATTTTGGGGCACATAACATAAAACAGATTTACTTTTATTAAACTTTCATGATGCAAACAAAATTAGAAAAAAAATACAGATACTACTCACAATTTTCTAAAAAGAAATTAGAGTTTCTGCAGATAATAATCTTATGGAATTGTGGGGCTTTTTTTGCAGCTGAATGCAACATTCAAATACATAATATAATGCTTTCATACTAATCTTTAGAAATGCTATTTTTATTGAACATAAAAACTTACCAATTTCACAAGATGTAGCAAAAAGTTTTTTGGGGAAGGTTTAGGACTTAGAACCTCAACTTTTCTAATGTTTCAAAAAACCCTCTGAAAATTATTTTAAGCACACTAAGAAAAGAATTGGGCAAGACCCTCTTTTGGCAAGTGTTCAGTTTTCTGTACAGAAGATCTCTGCTGATTCCACAGTAGAAAATTTTCTTCAGTAATTTAGCTGACTGAACAAAAAGAACTTTTAAAGATGCTCCTAAATTAGGGTTACGTCTTCTTGAGAAAAAGTCAATTAGGAATTGCCAATACAGTCAATACAAGCGTAACATTATCACAGATTGACTGCCCAAATCCCAGTCTTTGAATTATATAGTATAGAAATAATATCTACTCCTTTTGACATACTCATTACATTAATGGAGTATCTTTCAACACTGGTGTGCTGGTATGCAGCAGTTCATAGTTTAGAAAGAGAAATGCTGTCCTAAACAGCAACAAGTAAACCAATGTAATACATTACACAATGCTACAAAGGCAGTTTAAGATCAGGCATATTCAGATCTTAAAAACTGAAGGATAAAAAATGGAAATCCATTTTAGTTATGGCCTACATGCTTGAAAATAGCTGCAGTGTCTCTCATTTTCAATATTTAATTCATATTTGGAAAATTTTCTTCAATATCATAAGTGACAGATATTGTCACATTTTCAGAGATAAGCAGTTTTCAAAACCTTTATTTTAGAATTATAACATAAAATCATTCCTCTTTGCCAGTGCTAATCAGATTTCTTTTGGAAAATGCAGAGTAGACAGACAAGTATAAAGTTCACTTCAATAGGAAGAGCAAGTCCTTTTCATGAAGAATTAAGGAAATCTCAGATCTATCAAAATGAGCATTTAAGAGTTATCTAAGTTGCACACTCCAAGTGTTCACAGAATTTTATACATGGTATGCACCAAAGAACTCAAGGATTCTTCCCAGATTTATACTAGCCACTCTGATCCTTTCTCCATTGCATTTAACTCATCAAGTCAGTCACATAGTCACACAGTATTAGGAGAAAAAATGACCCTCCATTTCTTCTCTACAGATTTTATCACCCAGGAAACACCTAATACTGAACTAGTGAAAAAAATATGAAACGTTTTGGTTTAAAAAATTAATAATAACCATTTTGTACTTGTACTTAATCTGGTTTGGCATTTTTATTTCAGACCCAGCAAAAGACTTGTATCTGAAAAATAGTTTCTTTCATACCTCTTCAGAAAGTAAAGATATCTGCTCTCTTTATAAAGTTACCTTCATTTACAGAAATAAATTAATGAAATATTTTTTAGCAATTCAACCTCTTCCCTCAGTCTTTCTCAGTGTTCATAGTAGGAATACAGATAAAAAATAATGTTCTCAGAAAAAAGGATCACTAGTTAATGCTAAGAATGGCTTCATAGCAATAAAAGGAAAAGGAGAATTGGGCTATATTTATAATAACACTTCAGAAATGTGAATAGGAAGTTATTTTTGAAAAATAAATTGAGAGTACATTTCTAAATAACCAGATATGCTCTTGTCCTCATTTAACCCTCACCATACCATTTACTCTCATTTTGCAACCTCTGTGAGATATATCATCAGCAAAGACACTAACAGCAAGGAGTTGATTCATTTCTTCTCTCCTTAGTGAGTAGATGTCTCTGTAAAGATACCTTACAGGCACATACACAGAGACTCTTTACAATAAAGTTGCCTGCAACTGTACTGGATATCATTCTTACCTCATTACCACCTTGCTTTGTTCCTTGGCTTCAAAACCATAGCACAGAACATCTGTCATCCCTGGGATGTGTTTGCTAATGGCTGCTAGTTCACAATCTATTTTAGTCCTTATATTTTTTTTTATTAAAATATTATTTAAGTTTTACCTTTTAGCTAGTAAAGGAATTTAGCACTGGCTAATAGATGTGGACATTTAATTATGGCTAATTGTTTTCTTCTGGAGGATACAAATGAAGCCTGGGACAGAAGCAAGAGACTAGCATCTGTATCGATTGTACCATCATTCTTTGGGGAGGGAATATGTGAAATTTTCTTCTGTTAATACTGCTGATCTTTGGATTCGATGCACTTTGCAGCCAGAACTGCCAGGTGGGATAATTCTACTACATTTAAAATACATCTGAAATGTCTATTTGATCAATACATTTTCTATCTATTCATGGAAGATCATTCAACATTTAGCCTCTTTCTTATGCTTGGGGCTTTCTTTAAAGTTGTACAGAATTTTAAAAGATTAGTGCACAATTCTGTAACTTCCTGTCTATAGCTATATACACTACTAGTAGGATACACAAAATCTTTTCTGTAAGTATAAATATAACTTTTATTTCTAAAATCACTAATATCTTTTTGAAAACCACTGATAGGAAAAGCTTACCATACCTACCAGATAAAACATCAACCTAGGAGGAGAGATTTCATAGTTAAAATTGTTATAGGAAAACCATCTGCCTACATGGAGGTCCCAGCAAGTTTTCAATGCATTATGCCATCGTAATTCAATATAAGAAAAGAAGTCAGGGTACTTTTTTCTTTTAAACAGAAGAAGATGATTATAGAAGCAAGAGCTTTCAGAAGTGATTTATGATTCTCAGAGGGTGACAGATGACAATCTTGATTTAGCCTAGAATACTTACAGATTCTTCTGACTAAATGGAAAATCAATAGATTTCTTCCAGTGGCAGAGAGGAGGAGAGTGGCTGAAGTTATCCAATATGTTTGCTCAGTTTCTAACGGAGTCCTTTATTCACAAAAGAAAGGAAGAAAAAAACATGCAGGGAGAAATTACTGCCTGCATTGGTTGTTACTTCAAGTACTTGCAAGCAGAATTCCACAACTATTGAGAATATGAATTCTTTTGAATCTGTGGGGTGCAGTGTATTCATCACTGGGGAAATCCTCAGGGCAGAAAGAACACAAAGACATAAATAATGACTTAAACTGTGTGAAGTGCTAAGCTTTCTCTGTCCTCTCTGGCTCTTTTTTCTCTTCTTGCTTTCTGAAAGTTCTCGAGGCTTAACACAGGTCTATTACGGGAGTACCTCTTTGACATAGAGTTATTGCTCTTTAGAGGATTTATCAGCATAGAAATCACAGCAACATCAGGCACATGATAAAAAAACAAACAAACAAACAAACAACTTCCAAATGCGTCTATTTTTTTTTTCCCAAAAGCTTCATGTTCATATTTGTATGGCCTTTCTTCCTGACGTGAGCATGCTATTAGATCACAAGTTACAGTTAATTAAATAGTACACACATACACACACACATCATAAGAAAACCAACTACGACAAATCTGCGGGACAATGTGCATCTCATAGTCTGAACTCAACATCTGTTATGAGAATCCAGACATTGAAACTATCTGGTTTGTATGGAGAATTTATCTTTTTTTTTTTTTTTTTTTTTTTTTGCTATTTTTTCAGTGAAATTTGATTCCATTGCCTATGCTTTTTAAATTTTTTGTTGTTGTTGTTAGGTTCTATTTTTACAATCAGGATGTGTGAACCATCTGCAACCTTGTTACCTGCAGTCTCATTTAATTTTTTTTAATAAATGCATAACAGCATTTATAGAATGTTTAGGAATAAAAAACTAACTAAATCATAATAAAACAGAACCTCAGTTTCTCAGACTGGAAATAAAATAGGAAGGGTACTAAAATAAGCAACAACTAGGCTACAGTAAACTGCTTGTCTTATTATAAACATATAGATGCTTTATGAGAAATGTATAGCTTTCAATAAAAAAATTATATATTATCATACACAGACAGTGCCTGTACAAACAAAATTGCAACTTATTTTCCATACAGTGTGTATGTCACGTGCTTCCAAAGCCATAGTATTGCTAAAGGATTAGGGTGTCATTTTCCATTACAAAGTCCCACTAAAACCGTCTTACATTGCAAAAGAGTTAAATGCAGCTTTGCCTTACTTCTTTCAAATCCAAACACTTTAAGCATAGGTAGAAAAAAAAAATATACTTTATAATACCCATTTATTCTTCAGAAGGATTTTCTGTGGATTTGTGGAAGACAATATTTCTTGTTAAATTCCCCTCCAAATTCCCTACGATTCAGTGTGGTGAATGGAAGTATGGAAGTAGTGTTTTCCACCCTTGCTGACTCAGACATCGCATCACCATGTACATGACAATCTCTGTGACTATGTTGAGAGAAGTATGTTAGTTTTCCATGCAACCATTATGTCATCATTATATCATACCAAGGTATAAGTCTTGTATACACATAGACAAATAGACAACACAGAATTTTAGGTTGGTCTTTCCTACAGTTTTAGAGATGAAAGAGGGGACTGAAATAATAATGTTTTTCTAAAATTATTACAAATTAATACAGTACTATTGCAAAAAAAAAACATAATGATGGTGAAGTCTGATGTTTTATTGGTTTGACCCTGAATACTTTTCTGGAGAGTTCAGTGAATTTATCTGTAGGTGCTTGTACTAAGTGAAGTCTTTTAGACAAAATAGCAGTTCATGCTCTTCAGGAAGGCTTCTTAATTCAATTTGGCAAGAATTAACCTGATTACCTTTTGCCATTATACAAGAGCAGGTTTTTAAGGATTAAGAATTGTATCTCTTCTATTTTAATAATACTGCAGCCAAAGTAATTTAGAACTACTTTTCATTAAAGGCTTCCTGTGCCTAGATAAATAATTGAGAACCTTAACACATGATCTTAAATTACTCAGCTGCTAGTCCATTCAACACGTATATAGATACAGAGGGATTTGTCATTTATCAAATCTAATCAATGAAATATAATCTATAATTATACTGAATATATATATATTCCTTTCATTTTTACTTTTCTTTCAGAGATAAATGGGGACTCTGACTCAAATGATGTTGTACTCAGAGCCCATAAATTCAAAGAAAGCTCAAAAACAGCTAGACACTTATGTGATATGCAAAACAAATTATGATAATTTCTGAGGACCAGTCTTCACACAAAGCTTCTTTTAATATCATACTGAATCCCTTTTCCTTCCTTTTGTAATATTTTAATTTATTCCTATGCTGTTTGTGTGTAGCACCAAGACACTCATTGTATTCTGAGCTACTGTCAGAGAGCAGTATGACAATTTAAATTGTTATAGCAATTTGGAAATGTCATTTCCAAATGACCTTTAATCCATAATGCCAATCCTTTAATCCTTAATGCCATTAATTTGTTAATATTGCTATTTCATTAAAACAGGGAAAAAAAAATATTGCCATATTAATTCCTCTGAAAAGCTAGGAAACTACCTATGTACCTACCTATGCATTTCCAATCCCAATGGAATTCCATCCCCAATTGATGTCTGTAGTAAACTGGGATTGCCAGTTTCTAACTATTAATAGCAACATACTTCTAGATATTGGTTGTAGTCTTCTAGATCTTGCTTGCCCAAACAAGGCGAGCTCCACTCTGTCTTTTTAAATAAGAAAAGCCTGCTCTCACGATTGATGTTGGCATACTTTCACTACAGTGACCTCCTGTGCAAAGACCTGGGAGATCTGACCTGAAAAGAAGGTACTAGAGAATAGCCATCTGTCTTTAGGACAGTCTTCAGGATGGTCTATAGCTTCGCCTCTGAATTCAAAGTCCTGCTGTCAGATTGAGCATTCCAGTATATATATATGTAGATATATTTTAATGGTAGGATAGCCACAATTGTTATGAAAGCTTCAGTAGCAACACATTGATATCTCTACTACATGACAGAGAACAAAATTCAGAAAAGAGTATTATGGAGAAGGGCCAGCATTTTACCAAGACTAAGCCTTCCAGAAGGGTATTGTAAAGCCATTTACAGACATTACTGGGAAGGAAAACTAAGGACAGATATTTTGTGACTTATAAATATCATTTGATTGGCATTAGCAGTCAAATGCTTAGATTCTCCATATAATCCTGTCTGCTTCTGCATGAGAAGCCACAGAAATATTTCTCCTCCTCATTTGATCTGATCTTATTAAGCACAGATTGGTTAAGGTATATCAAATTTCTTTTTGAACTATAACATGCCCAGGTTTTTCTCTGAATTGCCATTTTAAGCTTTAATAGCCCCAGATTTCTACAGAAAAATCTGGGGCTGATCATTTGATTTTCTTTAAAATGAGCACAAATGTGTTAGTTATCATTTTATTCTCTTTTGTCTGCCAGTGGGTGGGTATTCCTGTATTTTTCAGAGAATAATAATAAAAAAAAAGATACCTGCTGTGTCACTCACAGTGGAAATGGTGAAGAAAATATAAGAACTGCTATAGCAAGAAAAGTTGCTATTGCACCTGGAGACTTTAAAGTCAATTGTTCAATGGCTATTTCTTGTAGGATTTTAAAAGTTAATGTCTGTGAACAGAAGGGAGCCTCCAAACAAATTGCAGTTTTAGATATTTCACAATACCTCTTTTCTCTCCTATTCCCTTGGTGTATAACGCTGCATCTATAGCAAAGGAGAGATGAATTCAGGAGCTGGAATAAAGGGGGAGATCCCTGTATTTTTTTTTCATACTGCATATCATAAACTATGCAAATCCTATACCCTAGCAGTTGCAGCATAAGCTTTAGAAGTGTTCAATAAAAACAACAAAAAAATTAAAGCCATTTTCAAAAGAAAGAGAGAGAGAGAAAAAAAAAAAACAAACCCACAAAAAACCTTCCAACTCAGAACCCCCCTTAGAGAATGAATAATATCTTTGAAATTTCTCTTTAAGTCAGTACCATCTGCTTCTGGCCAGGATATTTGGTACTTCTATATATGTAGTACCTTTTTACACATTGTAAAAGAAGAAAAAAGAAACCCTGTTGTTAATTATTGTTACAATTTTTTTTTTTTTTTTGGTCAGTCTACTCTGCGTTTATTTCAAGAAAAGCAAGATACTAGCAATGTACATTTGTAATAAGAGTACCTGAACAGCATGGACTTACATTTCTTTCGTTATTCGTAATATGAGCGAACTGTCTTTGTTAATATGCTGCTGTGGTGTGTGGGAGGGACTGGGAATGTTTTAGAGTATTCACCTACTAGCCAAGGGACATTTTTTTCTCTGAATCCATAGGAGATAGATTTGTAAGTCTCTGACAGAATCTTTGTGGCAGATACTTGTTAGCTCCAACTCCATACACACTCACACAAAACCAGATTATCTTAGTTCTGAATTTTTGAATGGGTAACCGACTTTGAATAGAAGCCAGACATTTTTCTGTCCATGGACATTTCACCACTGAAAACGTTTGGCATCTTGTGTGCTTCCAAAATGCACGCAGTTTGGGACAATGCATATTTTATGTCAGGTTTCACCTTGGTCCACCGCCGCCGGTGCGGCAGGAGAGGCTCCGCAGCCGCCGGGTCTTTCTGGCAGCTGCCTCTGGTAACTGGCCCCGACAGCAGCCGGCTCCCCCGCTCAGCTCTTTCCTGCGGAGGATTCATGGGGCGCCACTCAGCGGCAGGATCGGCGATCGGCGGCTCTCCTCTGGCCCAAGGCCTTGGTCGCAGCCAGGGGCCTGTCGCTCCTCAAACCCCGACCCCAGTCACACAGACACACACAGAGGTTCCAGGAGCAACAAGCCATTTATTGAGGGTAGCATGGGACTTTTATATCCTAGGGGTGTACGTGCTAGAGAAATGATTGGCGGAGGGTTGGCCACCCCTCCGCCCACCATTGGTCTGTTTTCAATCCGGCTCCTGAGGCAGCCTCTGATTGGGACACCCAGGATCCTCCCGCCAATTGGCCCACTGGCCAAGGCGGGAGAATCCCAGCGCCCCATTGGCGGTGTCCAGGGTTGCCGGGCAACCCTAGCCAGGCAGGAGAGGGAACCGGCCCCCACCGCACCTGGGGTCACCCAGAGGACAAGGGGCCCAATCCTTAAACCCTCAAACTACATACATTATTTACATAACAGGGATCAACACTGGATCTGCCACGCAACCTGCCTTCCTTGAGCACCCTGCAAGAGGCTGCAGGACCACGTCCTCCAACAATTTTAGGCAAGGTTAAACTTTTAGTGAACTGATGTTTAAATGTATGTATACTTGAGTAACAATGCATACAATGCTTCAAAGGAAAGCAAGAGCTAATACAACTTCAGGGTAATATAAAACCATAATATAACACAATGTCACCTGATATGCCTAGCTGATCCATATGTAACTGAACAGTTTTCCTTTCCTGCAAGCTACAAAACAATATAAAATAATATAAACAAGATATGTTTATATTGCTATATAAAGCTATATGATAGCTTTATACCATGAATATGTGTAAAAGTATATGGCTAGCTACTTTTTATTGATTCCAAGATAAATTTTAAAGTGAAATTAACTTTATTGTTCAAAATATTCATTCCTTTTTGAACTTTTATGTAACTCATGTTTCAGAAAAACTTAATATTCATATTCTTTAGTCTCATTTCTCCTCCTCTACATACCAGTTGTGGTTAGAACAAGTTCAGATCTCACTATTCACGGGGCTGTCAGACCTACTCACAACAAAAGAAGGAAAACTCATTGTATATTAAATGTACATTTGCTAAAGGCAAAAGATTTATACTGGTCTTTTTATTTCCTTCTTCAGAGTGTTTTCTAAATAGTAATATTACACATTGTGTACATATGTGTACTATACACATATACATATCAAAAGTACTTTTTTTCCGCTCCTTAAGAAATTAACTAAATCAAGAGATTCAAGTGCTAGTTCTGTTTTTTTTCATGACAAATAAAAATTTCAGCACCTTGCAGAAACAATAGATGCTCATTTAAATTTCTATTCTTTGGAGTCGAATTCTTTGTCTTCTCTAATGTGTTCAAATGCTCCAAATGCAATCTATATTACACAATGATGGAAAGATGGATTATACATTTACATTTTAAAAATGAACTATTCTTGTGTTCTTCAAAATGAGAAATATGACATGGCTGCACATTAAAAAAGCAAGATGAGCAGTGAAACGTATAAAATGGGAGCTCTAAGCAAATCAACACTTTCAAGTGTTAGATGTGATTTTCAGAAGCATTGGTTTTAGAGTAAAAAACAATTTAAAAAAATGTATAAAATAAGAAGTCATTCTGAAGTAGATTAAGTTGAAAAATGTTATTTTCCCATTTGTAGCCACATTGCACATTTGAGGGCCAAAAAAGCACCTTAGTACCTTGGGCAGACACTTCAGCCTTGACTAATGGACTAGGTGTCTCACTTGGAAGCCATAGTGAAAATTATCTCTGAAATGCTTGATTCTGCTGCAATTTTGTTTCCTGAAGGGGAATTATGAAAGTAGGGGGAATTATGAGGGGGAATAATTGAGGGGTGAGATACTTGCTTTAGCCTATGGTATTCTGATTGGATCAGGCAGGAATAGGGAAAAGGGGATTCCTTTGAAACAGGAGTGCTGATGCGGTGCCTTAATAAGAAGGATCAACAAGAAGAGCTGATTTGACTTGGATGAGAGGCCAGAGTGCACTCTGAGGAAGTTTGCAGATGATACCAAACTGTGTGGACTGGTCAACACCCCAGAGGGCTGTGCTGCCATTCAGAGAGACCTAGACAGGATGGAGAGTTGAGTAGAGAGGAACCTTGTGAGGCTCAACAAGGACAAGTGAAGGTCCTACACTTAGGGAGGAATAACCTCAGTCACCAATACAGATTAGGGACTGACCTACCGGAAAGAAACTCCATGGAGAGGCATATGGGAGTCCTGGTTGACAAGTTAACCATGAGGCATCAATGTGCCCTCGTGACAAAGAAGGCAAATGGGATCTTGGGGTGCATTAGGAAGAGCAGCTCCAGCAGGTGGAGGGAGGTGATTCTACCCATCTACTCAGCCCTGGTGAGGCCACACCTGGAGTACTGTGTGCAGTTCTGGGTTCCTCAGTACAAGAGGGATATGGAGCTGTTAGAGAGGGTCCAACGCAGAACCACAAAGACGATTAAGGGCCTGGAACATCTACTTTATGAGGAAAGACTAAGCAAGCTGGGCCCGTTTAGACTGGAGAAGAGAAGACTGAGAGGGGATCTTATCAATCTGTGTAAGTACCTGAGAGGAGAATGTAGAGAGGAGGGGGCCAAACTCTTCTCCTTAGCAGCCAGTGACAGGACAAAGGCTAATGAGTACAAGTTGAAACACAGGAAATTCCATCTCCATGTGAGGAAGAACTTCTTTCCTGTGAGGGTGACAAAGACCTGGAACAGCCTGCCCAGAGAGGTTGTGGAGTCTCCTTTCCTGCAGATCTTCCAAACCTGCCTGGATGCCACCCTGTGCCATGTGCTGGAGGTGTCCCTGCTTGAGCAGGGAGGTTGCACTAGAAGATCTCTAGCAGTCCCTTCCAACCTCATCCTTTCTATGATTCTGTGATTCTGGTTTTAAAGGCAAGCTCAGTCTTGCCATATTGATGAAGCATGGAGTTATAATGATGCAGATGGGAAGAAGTTTTAAGTTTGGTCACACATGTAAGAGCCTTCCCTCTTGCACCACTCTTTCAGGATCACAAACTCTAACTTTGTGTGGGTGTACTGAGGAGCAGGGGTCTCTGAAGTGGTGAAATAAAGACCTTTTTCGAAGCCACACCATGGCTTATAGACCCTCCTACAAACAAGTCCTGCCCTCTCCCATGAGGGGCTCACAAAGCACCCCCACACCCTCTCCATGAGGTGCTCACATGGGAACCACGAGCTCCCCGAGCAACCTCCAACCAATCCTCATGAGCCCCAAAAACCTTCATCCAGTCAATTCAAAAGGTCCTAACGACCCAGAGTTTTACATCTTAATGATCTCAAGTTGGCCCTGGGCTCTGCAGACCTTTTTTGTTTATCAATTGATAAGGTGTTCCAAGACGATAGGAGACACGTCCATGGATGTCCTCCAGGTGGAAACTCGTCTTAGTAGGGCGTCTGTGTCTGCTTTGCCGTCTTCATCGGGGAGTCAGGTCTGCATCTGGATTGTCATTGCGTTGGTGGTGACAGCTTGCAATGTGTGGTTTATCATGTTCTATATGAACCTTCTTAAACAGGGATCAAAATTGCTACAAAAACTAAGAGCTACAAAACTTGCAACTGTAACTTTCCCAAACCACTGAATAAGTCAAACCCCCAGCCCCCAAATATGAGAGGAGGATGGCGTTCTCCTTCGAGGACTTGGGATTGTGGCTCTGAGTAATCATGGGCTGCTTGTGTAGCCCGCCACTCTCTCATACCTGCCAGCTTGCCTACCAAGCTGGTGCTGAACGAGTCATCAGGGTTTCTGACAGCAAGGCACAATGAGTCTTGTCCCAGTGCCTTGGTCAAAGTTACTGACATATTTCCTCTAGACTGTTGGGGAGGTGCGGTCAGCATCCTCCATCACAGAGGCAAGGCTTAAGATGCAGAGTATCGTCTTCAGGGCTCCTTTTCGTCCACCTCTGTCACTGGATGGACCCATCTTGCAGGTCCCCATCATGATCCCGTTCCTGTGGAAATAAAAGCATAACCTCAAACCCACATTATTAATGGTACTGTTCCTTCCCACTTCTGGGTGTCCAGACCTTTACACTTTACCAGAGCATGCCCCATACTTTGAATTCCCTCTTGGTGATGCCGCTGGATTGGCATCATCCCATGCTCCTTGCAATTTAAGAAATTTAAAACATATTTAAAACATTTTATTTATTTATTTATTATTTATTTTATTTTATTTATTTATTTATTTTATTTGACCTGTCTTGAGGCGTGTGTCCCTCACTCCCCCTTTTTTGTTTATTGAGTATGGTTTTTCAACGTGCTGTGTGCTCGTTCTATTATAGTTTGTCCCGTAGGAGAGTGTGGGATGCCTGTCATATGTCTAATCCCCAGGTTTGGAGAAAGGTTACAAATGCTTGGGAGATTGCTGGTCCATTGTCCGTCTTGACCTGCTCAGGGATGCCAAGTATGGCGAATGCTGTGAGGAAATATCATCGTACATCCCTCATTGCCTCTCCTGCATGGACTGTTGCCACAATGACGCTAGAATATGTGTCGATGGAGACATGAACATATTTAAGTCTGCCAAATTCTGGAATGTGGGTGAAAACAGTCTTTTAAGTCTATTACCTTTCAGCTTTTTCCGTTTGCTGTTATCGTGGTTGGTGTTATGGGTGTTACCCAAAAGTCTTTGCCTGCAGGTTCCATAACCAGCACTGGGCCTGAGTCCAGTTCATCCTGGGGCAGGGGCACTTCCTGCAGGCCCACTGTGACCCACCTTACTGCTTGTTTTGCTGTGGTGGCCACTCCCAGTGGAGGTCTATTGGATTGGACGCCTTGTCCTCCATTCTCTTCACATGCATCACTTGTGTCTGCGCGCGGTCATCAACCATGCTCAGCCTCCCGCTTCCTGACTTGAGGAGCGGGTGACCATCCTGATGCATAGTGGAGCGGCTCTAGTGCACATAATGTCGTCCTTTGCCACATCGTGGCACACATCAGGGGCAGCTGTTGGTCTCCGTTGCTGCAGGCCTTCCCTCTTGAAATGCCGTTGGTTCCCACACTGAAAACAAACTCCCCTGAACCCTCTCCTTTGGACTGCAAGAGATGCGTAAGCACTGGCAAGCATCTGCAGGGGGTCCTCTATGCTGTCTTCCATATCCCGACAAGCTTTAACTATGTCTGATATTGTGGGAGTACCCCCGGTCCGCTGGCATAGTGCCCTGAGAACCTCTCGGCAGGCTTTGTTGGCATTTGTCTCAACCAGCTGCTCAAAAATAAGTTGTTGAGGGCCTTTCCCCGTGACTTGCCAATCCACTCAGGCTTTCAGCCGCTCTAAGAATTTTACAAATGATTCTCCTTTTTCTTGGGTCACCTTTGCAAAAGGCTCTTGCACCTTTGCATCACCATCATCTGGCACAGTGGATAGGGCCTCTAGGAACAACTCCCTGAATTGCGCCAGCACGGCAGCCGGGCATCGCACCTGTATCTGAGGGGTATTGTAGTTCCCTTCCCCCATATGCATTTCAACATGCACCCCATGCATTGCTGGGTTATGGATATTATCCAAGGCCTTTTGGTTTTCTAACTCGCCTCACTCTTTAATCTACTACCACATGTTGTACAGGAGTTGTTAATAACAACCGGGCTAACATCTTATGGTGGTGGGGAATAAACTACTGATCCTCTGATGTCCCCCGTATCAGTGCAGCAGTGTAGGGGGCCTTTAGTCCATAGTCCTTCACCACTTGGCGAATCTCCTTGATGACAGTATACACAGTTGTTCTGTGCTGCAATCCATTGTTAGGATCAAAGATAAGGGGACATGCCAGCACTGAGGAGCCTAGCACTGAGGAGCCTATCGCAGCCCCTACTTCCACGTCTCCTGCTCGCAACACCTCTCAGTGGATTTGTGCCCACTGATCCTCCTTCTCCCCCAACGCCTGTTTGTGCTCTGGTTCCAACACCACAACCTCCTGTCGTTCCCCATGCTCTGGTTCCAGCACCACACCCTCCTGCCATTCCCCTTGCTGTGGGGCAGAAGGTTCAGGGGAACAGGACACGGTGAGTCTCTGCCCTGCCCAATAAGGGCCATGCGCCTCCTCTGCTTGGGTCGCCCATGTGCAACAGTCCTTGGGGCACGGAAAGCACACTGTGCTTTCCGAAAATGCATTACTGTTTTCCAGTCCCCATTTCAATAGCTGAGTTAGATCATCCAGGTGCACATCCTTCCCCTTTCCTGCCTTCTCTAGGATGTGCCTGAGGACTTGTAAAGTCCTTTCCTGCTCGTTAGTCATGGATCCTCCCATGATCCCTGACAGCCTGGTTCCCTCTTTTTCCGAGGTTAGAACTTCAGTAAAATCAGTTTTGCGCGCAAGACGTTCTCACTCGTCTGTCCTGTTGGGCTTACCACAGTACGATCTTCCCCAATCGCCTATTCATGTACTTGTTCAGGTGCCATTTGTGGGTATATTGAAGATGGTGAAACAAAGACCTTTCTCGAAGCCACACCCTGGCTTATAGACCCTCCTACAAACAAGTCCTGCCCTCTCCCATGAGGGGCTCACAAAGCATCCCCACACCCTCTCCATGAGGTGCTCACATGGGAACCACGAGCTCCCCGAGCAACCTCCAACCAATCCTCATGAGCCCCAAACACTTTCATCCAGTCAATTCAAAAGGTCCTAACGACCCAGAGTTTTACATCTCAATGACTCCGAGTTTGCCCCGGGCTCTGCAGACGCCCACAACTTTGTCCCTCTAACATAAGGGAGTTCTTTCGTAAGGGCAAAAGCTTCTCTGCAAAAAAGGGATTGTCTATCTCATAGAGTAGCCCAAGCTTGTGAAAATAACTTTTAAATAAATCAAGCACTACAACCTTTCACTTCAAGCACATGGCACATTTCTGAGGTTTTGCAGTATCTCCTATAGACAGCAACATGAATACTAAACACCCACAAACAAAGAAACTCTAAACAAATAGCATCAAAGACTCATACCAAAACAAACCTCTCCATTCACTTGCCTTTCCCTCATTACAAAGACTAGGAGCATATAATGTATGACAGATGTCCATCACATTTCTGGAACACACATACATACTCCAGTGATAGACATCTTGAAAGAAAGTATATTAAACTACAGGATCCAACCAAATATGCTGAACAATGCAGCATAGAAAATGAGCCATTAGCTCTCTTCTTCCCATCTTCATCATTTCTTTTCAGTTTATCCATAATAAGGAGAGTACAATTATGAATAAATAAGCATTTCTTGCCCTTCACAGGATTTCAGCCATGTACTCAGGATGCAAGAGGTGCCATTATCATCACAAAAAGTGAATGACAAGTGAAAATGGTTGTTCTGGGCAACATATACCACCTCTGCATATAAAGTAGTTCATATTTGTGAATGATACTTATGAATGCAGAAAGACTTTTGTAACCATATGTTGAAAAGTGGTAGACATTTTTGTAACTACCGGATCACTCGCTTCACTATTCACAAACCTATTGAAAATCACTTCTTTTATACTGTATAAAAATATGTGAATGAGGGAGAAAACCTCTACACGTATTAGGGGTATACATGTACTAGTTTTTAAAAGACTACATTCTGAACGTCTCTGTAGCCATTTCATCTGTGAATCTACCATACTATCATGTCTTAATGCATTGAGTACAGCCAAACTACAATGTTGACTGAGCTTTTTGTTAAATATTTAATCCAAGAACCCTGTCAAACACATAGGAACAGAAAATACTGTGTCAAAATCTAAAATCCTCTGAGTAGATTTTTTGCTGTGATAATAATAATTATCCTATGATAATAGAAGATCATACCTAAGAGATAACAAAGGATTCACCACAGAAACCTTTACCTAATATTTGCAACACTTCTTAGGAAAGTTGAAAGCCCCAAATGTATGAAGAGTAAGGCTTCCAGAAACATCATCAAGGAATATATATATATATATATATATATATAATCATTACACATTGTAGCTAGTAAACAACAATTCTCCCTGTCCACAAAAAGTATATTTCCACACAGTATTTCTGTAATTCAATAAAGTTCATAAACCCAAAGCAGAGATAGTGTAGGAGATTTACAGACAGGTGAAGATTCTTGTATATAAAGAGGATCAGCTACTGTAGTACCATCAGAATAGAAATTTTATCTCATCAATATTTGATACTGATTAAATGTTAACCCAAAGAGTACCAGTACCAGTTTTTGAGTACCAAAACCTATAAGCATCCCCTCACTATAAGCACCTCCTTGATCAGCAGTGGCGCTCTGTACCATGTGAATAACAATTTTTGTCAAAATGATAGCCTATATATAGGAAATGGTATTATTTTTTATAGGAGCAAACCCAAATCTTTTCATTTAATAGTGAATTTTATTTTCACTATAATTGCTCTTTAAAGACTTTTTAGCAAAAAATGAATCAGATTGTCATACAGTTAAGTTGAACAAAACAGATTTTGGTTTTCATTCATACCTGCAAACTTTAGAGTTTGAGTCCAAAATGAAGTCCAAAGAAATATTTTTTGTGTTATGTACACATTCCCTGTGAGTTTCACAAAAATCACATCATACATTTTAGAAACAGTCATGTACTTTCTGAGAACTACTTGCCTCTTTCTACCTGATTATTTTCTGTCTTTGACTGTATGGATGAAAGTCATTAAGAATGAATAATTTATGGGATTGTTCTGAAGCATAACACTTCAAGAAAGCAAATATACTTTTGGTAGATCAGCATCTATATTCAGGCTTGTTGGCCTCTTGCCATTGCACTGTTATATTTTTGCAATTCTGAAAGCAAATTACAGAAGTGGATACCTATGCCCTCTGAACTACTTTTATTAATGTAATGTACAAGTCTTTTGCCTTTGTACGGACATAATTTTCTGATTTATTAATTCCAGAATCTATTACTCCTCACTCCCTTTCTTGAGATATTTATATACATTGATCAGATCCCCTCTCAGTCTTCTC